>JBAMHX010030140.1:0-11272 GCA_037177515.1 Pseudomugil tenellus
TATATATATTTAAATATCGTAACAGGCATAGTATGACATAAACTTAAATTAAAACTGCCACCAAATAGTTGATCCTGAAATGAAATCAGTACCATGTGAAAGCAGCTGTGGAATGTGTGGAGTGTCTTTTACCTTTCTTACTATTACATCATCTTCTTGAGCCTCTGGAGGAGGTATCATTGTAAGCAAATTTTATCGTTGGCCCAGCAAGCTGAATGTTGATGAAGACTCTCATTTTTTTGCCTGCTGTTGTTTCACAGATGCTGGCAATGGCAGAGATGCAGACTATGCTGGTCTTCTCCCTTCTTTGAAGGAAAAGTGACATGCTGTGCAGTTGCCATGGTTACTGCCTATGTGCCTTTGGCAATTTTTGCCACTACTACCAATCGTGTTGAGTTAAAACCTTGTTTAAGCCATTGAATAAGCAATACGTTATCAGAAATTATACAGGAAACATTGAAGGAAATGAATAACAGTTGATACTGTAAGATGCACAGATAAAGAAATGAATATTCACAAAGCTGACTTAAGCTGACTTTCCTTTACTGTACTTTATTGTAGTACTTCTTTAAGGAATCAATAGGTGTTTTTTTATACAGCATGTAACCAGAATAATTTGAAATGTGTGCAGAAATGTATCAAAATATGTTGAAATTGAAAAGAATGAGTCTATTCACTTTGTTAAACAATATTGAACCATAAGATTATTTATGTATTATTAAATTAAGCATTTGAAGGTGATTGCAAAACAATGCTTTGTTGTATTTTATGAGCAAAGATAAAACATCTTTAAAGTATAAAGTCTGTAAAGAAGCACAATATAAAGGATAAAATGTTTTTACTATTCTTTTTTATTAGCTTTATTCTTCAACATATTCTGAACCCGTTCAGACCTATTTTTGTATAATCTCTTTAAAAAGAGTATTGTATCCGAAAAATAAATGAGATAAAGATAAATTGAACAGTAGTGAAGTTTGCAATACACTGTGGCATCTTCCACCTGCCACTTAAACCAGACAGGACTATGTCTTCATGTAAACAGTTTAATCTTCCCAGTGTCAGGGGTGCAAATTGCCAATGTGACTTTATTTCTAGTTTTCAGAAAACATCTAGTCCATAAGCATATCAGTTGTTACATGGTAACCAAAAGCAACTCACACAGTCACATTCGCAGGTGTGCATCTGCATACAGGCAGATGATTTGTGTTACTTATTACACAATACTACTGCAATGTGTGCAAAAATAATTTTGACATTTTTCATTGATGTAGCAAAATAAATTTTAGAAATAATAGACTGTGTATCTTAGTGCCTGAAGATACACGCTTTTCTTTCTTGAATGGTTCACAGGTCAGTGTTAACTGGGTTGAAGCAAAAACAAAGTGATCAGGAACAAGGACTTCACCAAATGAGAGGAAAAAAACAGGCAAAAAAAAAAAAAACTTAAATGACCTTTGGAAGCTTAGAGAACAAAGTCTGAATAATTACGCCAAAGGATGTCGCATATAAATGATAAAGTGATAAAGGGGTTTTAAATGAATATTTATTTGCTCTGTCTAGTATAAATTGAACCATTTCCCCCCTAAAACCATTTAAAGTAAAAGTTTACATCAAAGAATTAACATTCTCTCAGTTCAAAAGGAAAAATGCTGTTTTAAGCTCAGCAAAAGGCAGCGGCTCATCATCTCAGATATCTTCCTTTTGTAATATCTGTGCCAAGCCCATTGAAAAAACATAAAGAGCATGTCATCCTGTAGCACACCAATATAATTATAGTTTTCATTCTATTGAGGAACCAACAATCCTGGTTTTAAGCTTTTCAGGCATGGAAAAAGTGAGGCTTAGTGCTTTACGTGGGATGGTCAAAGAATATAGCTGCTTTCTGACTGAATTGTGAATGAATTGGCATGGCTTTCCCTGTTGTTACACTTACACAGAGGCTGGATTTTAACCTCTTCAGTAAGACCAAATACACATGCCTCTTATGCAAAGCAATTATTTCCTTATTAACACGTCACATTCTCAGTCCTGTCTGGAGTAAACACAGGCAAAGCAATAGGAAAAGTCAGTCCTTAACATTTTCCTTCTGGTTATTTACAAACTAAACAGACTTATCTGAGTGCTAGTGAAGTTGTATTATATAAAGGCCTTTACATTACACACTAAAATGCATAAAAATTTTTTTCGTTTACTATCTCAGATATTTAGCCTCTTATACTGTGAAACTCTTTTAATATATTTATTAGATTCAATTTTCTATTTAATTTCCGAAGTAGAAACGCTTGTTTTTACTTTGTTTCTGAATGTTACACTTCATATTTAAATAAAAACCTTTATTTTATTGAGTAAAATCATTCAGGAGATTGCAGATTTGGCACAAGCACATTTTAGTGCCTAAAGACTTTCTTGTTCTACATCGGAAAATTGCAAAAATACATCTTATAATAACTCGAACATAATAAGCTGAAGGTGCAGGTTGTCATGCCCTGCTCCAGCCACTCTCCATGTCCAATCATCCCAATCACCTGCACTCGCTCCAAATTCCCTCACCACCCACATAATCTGCATTCCTCCAGTCACTCCCTGTTGGACATTGACCAAAACGCTGATGACTAGATTTTGCTGCTTGTTCCTGTGGCTTCCCTGGACTCTCCTCAGCCTGACTCTCCGATACTGTGCCCTGCTGTGCTCCTGGGCTCCACAGCATACATCTCAGGACTGCCTTCTTCCCATCTCACAAATACCCTTGAAAACACTTGAAATAAATGATGACTCATTAACAAGCTGCAAAGAATGCGATGGGCAGGTCCATGAATCTGATTCAGCTGTGTTGGAGTAGGGACATACCTAAGACATGCAGGGCAGGGGGGGCCTGAGGACTGGAATTGAGAAGCACTGCTCCAGATTACTGTCTATGACCCTGCCTTGATCCCGGATTCCCCTCTTCTAGCCTTGCCCTTGTCTGCTTCCTCTTGCCTTGTGCCTTGCCTGGATTTTGACCCCTGCTTGGAACAACTACGGATTCCTGCCTTCCCCCTAACGGATAAGTACCTGAAGTCTGCTTCATTTTGCCTGTATGACCACCCCTCTGGATTTTTGGACTCCCCCCTACAGCTATTCTGGAACCTGCTGCCACCTCTTTTCAGGCTGAACCCTGGACTTCCCCTGATTTTCCAGCAAAAGTCATTCCTTTTGACCCTCAACATATTGTGTGTGGCTGATTTTCAGAGTCCCCAGGGGAAACCATTACAGCACTCATTAATTAAATCAGATGCAGTAGTGATAATTTGCCAGTAGAAGGCACATGGAGACTGAGTTGGGGGTATGCTCGCTGTTTCCTCATAACCTGAGAAATCTTAAAGGAACACAACCATGTCTCCCATGGGCTCATTTTGTATCCTGTTTTTTCAGATGAGGAAAACCCTCAACTACTAAAAGTTACAGCATGTTAATTATATATGCATTCTTAAGTTTCTACTTACTCAAATGGCCGCCAAAGCACACCCCTTGCTGGTTACCAACAGCTTGGAGTCTAATATAGCTGTAAACTAGTAGATATAAGTTGTGGGTGAATGTGGGCAACGCACCTGGAAGTTTTGGGTCTGAAGATACGTGACAATAAGGCTCCATAAGTTAGTTTGTGCTTAGAAAATTACTGAATTTAAAAGTGATTTAATGTATTGACAAAAACCTGTGAGTTTGTCATGGTTATGTTTAAGATTTGTCAGATAATCTGTCCAAAATGCTATCACATTATGTGAATGTCCATCTTTAACACTCTTGCAACCAGAGTTCAGTGGTAGTAAAAACCTGCTGGTTGAAATTGACTGTGACATGTATTAGATTTGTTATGGTGGTTAATAGAACCAATGTTGTTTGTCTACAGAGACAATTAAAACATAAAGTAAAATACTGAAATGCAATTTGGACAATATGACAAGAGAATTACTTTGTGTTAAATAAAATAACCTGAGATCTTGGAACACAACCACGTTTCCCATGTGCTCATTGTGTTTTTCAGCCTATCCACTAACAATAGGTCTTCGGTTTCAGTAGCTGTTACACAAACCCCCCGTCTGTCTGTGTTGTCCCTACTACAAAATAATGGCAAAGCACAGAACAAATAAAAACATTTGGATGTTCTCGATGGACCTCCTTATCTTGTTATTTAACATTTTCCTTGCCACCTGGAAAAAATAAAACACATTGTTATAGTTATCATAAAATATTTGCTGACATATTAAGAAACAGTATTTAAAACTCAATTTCGTATTTTATACTATCACTTATTTTCTGTTTAATTTCCTCAAGTATAATCCAGGGCTGGAAAACAGTCAAACAAAAAATTAATTTATTAAATAAAAATGAAAAACATTTTTTTTAATGATTCCAAGCAGCAATATAATGAATAATTTGCAAAAGCTGATACACATGTCAGAAAACCTGATGGCCTATCATGCTTTGGTCAAAATACCATAGAGGTTTAGAACAAGTTAAAATTTTAGTCCAAGCTTTGCAACTTTTGTGTACTGCAGCTGATTGTCAGAAGCAAAGTGAGCTGTTCAACTTTACCCTACTCTTTTGTGGAGTACTCTATTTCTGATAAGTAGCACTTCTTTACCAGACCATAATAAGGGATGATGTTTTCAACAACAATCAGAGCATGATATTACAGAATGAGGATGCACATATTACCTAGTCTAAGAGCTTACACTATCGCAGATTGCTAACCCAGCTCATTCCTAAGAGGTGACATAATACAGAATGTATTTTACATTTCTGAAATCATGTATTTACACCTATTATCACTTGCACATAATCACCTCTCACATACGAACATCTCACATGTTACCTATTGAAAATATTTACATATACATACTGTTAAAATTACAAACGCATCCATAGAAGACAGTCTTATATGACCTTGAATAAATAACTGTTCATGTGTGCTGTGCATGAGCTTGTAGTGATATTAATGACATATATGTATGTGTGTCATATTGTAAATGTAATTTTGTCATTGAAGAGGTGGGGAGGAAAACCTGCAGAGGGCAAAGATGTTTGGACTAAAACAGAAAATATAAAAATGGGCAACGAGATGGAGCTCAGAGGGGGGTTGTGACTGTTGGAGTGGAGGATTGACATCTACAAACTGAGCTGTCTGTAGCTAATAGCCAATCAAGCTAACTTGGATCTAATAGGAGCTACCCAGCTAACTGAGGTGGGTGGACTAAAGTGGGTTGTTAGCCGGCTAAAAAACGTGTTACACTCTACCTTCTTACCGATGGATATCAGGTAAAAAAAAAAAAACTAATTTAGTGATTAAATAACATCTAAACGTTAGAGTTATAAAAAAATATCTCCCCTCACAGTTGTCTTGAAGGTAAACTTGATCTACTAAAACTAAAATGTTTTTTCGAACCAAGCTGTAAACAAATTTATTTCTGCTGTGAAGTTATTTTTTTAACATAGGGTTAATGGGGTCTATGGGGTTTTATTTTGAAGGCTCTAGTAGATGAGTGGTGAACTACAATTTTTGGCACTTCTGCAAAAGCTTCAATGTTGTCCAACGGAAGATGTCAGATGGCTGTCACTCAGATACAAAGACAAAAAAATTGAGTAATATCACATTATAGCACAATGTGTTTTGTGGTGAAAACGCAGAATAGAAACCGTATTCTTCTTTAAATGAGGAACCTGTTTAATTTACTAAATGGGATTAAACTGTACTTCATACAGGACAGAGTAAAAGAAACTGGACTGTGATGAAGCTTGGAGAACACTGTGGCACCTTCCACTCACCACTTGTCTTCATGCCAGCGACTTAATCCTCCCAGTCTTAGTGGTGCATATAACCAATGTGACTTCTAGTTTTCAGAAGACAGCTAGCTCATAGAGGTAACCATTGTTACATGTTAACCAAAAGAAACATACACATGCATCTGCACAAAGGCAGATAATTTGTGCTACTTATCACTATCCCACATGCTTCTGTAAATCACAGTAAAACAATTAGCGCTTGAAAAAAATAACTGAAATGTTTGTACTCTATGATCATTTAGTTTCCTTAAATATATATTGCTGTAATATTTCAGTGTTGCAATAACGTCTCATTTGGTGTTTCATGGGTTTACAATAACATTTTTCACATAATAACATAATCTATTACACGATTATTTCATTTTTTATCTAATAATGTTTTGTATTGTTTTGCACTTTTACAATAAAAACTTCACATCAATAGATTTTTGAATTTTTTCCTTAAATCTGGGTAACAAATTAAAATGCCTCCAAAGCAGTTAGGAGACCAACTGCTGCATTGCAACACAAATGCTAAAAACATCAACCACTGAAATATTTTTTCATTAAAAAAATAAAGTAGGTGTTATGAAAGCCATGACACAGAGCTAATAAGGTGTACAGTATCCTGCCATACTAGTTACGTTCTAAATTAATATACTAACAATTAAAATTACATTGTCACCATACAGCAATGTTCATCAGTAGTTCTGATCGGGGTATGATCCGTCCTAATTGCAGATGTACAGATAACGAAGTAAAATTTGTATATAAAATGCACCCCAATGTGTAAATATCCACAATTGTTTAGCAGTCCTTGCTGTAGCACATGGCGCATGGAAGACTCCAGTGTGAGCGAATTTTCTGGGATGGTGATCAGCTCTTGAGCCAGTTTTGACTGCCCTGTGCTGTGCATCAGGAGTAGCCATGGGGTGCCAGTCCCTCTGCAGGTGCTAAAAACCGGCATCTTCCAAAGGGAACTAGCTGAAAAATTGGCACTGAGCACTCCTCTTCCCAACCAAGAACTCTGTGCACCACAGCCAGACACAGCCGTGATGAAGGGGTCCATCAGGCTGGTGAAGGGCAGATGGAGATGCCACAGAATAAAACACATTAGCAAATATGTGAAGATAGGGCATGTGAGATATATATATATATATATATATATATATATATATATATATATTAGTGCTGTCAAATTTAACACATTAATCTTTTAGATCAATATAAAACATGTAATGTGGTAAAAATAAATAATGAAATTAACGCAGTAGATGCCAGTATGCACCGTACAGTTACTTGCGACCTGCCATTAAAAAAAATGAGAAAAAGACGAAGGTGCCAGTGTTGCCAACTTGACTTTTTTTTTTTGTTGTTGTTGTTAAAGCAACGAGCAACAAATCTAGCTACTTTTTTTGGAGTTATTGAAGACTTTTTCTGTGTTTTGGCGACTCACTTGAAAACAAAGTTTAATGTCATGAACAAGCAACGGGAGTCCTCCTGTGCTATGTCATTAACAGGTGGCCAGTGTAGCAAGCAGCTCAAGCTGCAGTTGCAGCCATGAGGAGCATGAGGAGAGGACACCAGCATGAATAGCACAAGATCCTACCCTATCTAACAGAGCGGGTTGTTAATTGAAAAGTTTTTTATTGTCACGCCAAAATAATAATTACACGTTTTTGAAACAACCTCAGTCACTTACTCACCTCCACTGTGTGTGCCTCTGTGACACAAGCTTTCCGCATGTCTCAGTCTAAGCTGTATACTCAAAAGTACACAAAGGAGTGGGAATCAAACCCAGAATTCAAACCCTAGTTAAAGCCATTTATTGTAGAGTAATCTGCAGACTTTGCAAAGCTGAATATAGTTATCATCGAAGTAGTTCATCTCTGGCTTATCACCTAAAAGCAAAGCATCCTACTGAAGCTAATTCCATCAGGCCACGTCGAACAACACTGCTTGAGTGTGGTACTCGAGGCCGAATTACAAAACCTGTGAGTGAAATTAAAAAAAAAACAACAAAACAACGAATACAGGTAAGAAGACTATAAGTCAATGTTCACGGATGACTAAATGTTACAGGTGATAAACGTTTACACAAGGCTAATTAAAACAGATTGAATTAATCTGCACATTATTTGTGTTTATTTTGCATCAACATTTTTATTGCATAAAAATAATACAAGTCTTGTGTTTTTAATAGAAAATTATATCAATTAATCGAGATTAATGACAATTATATGTGAGATTAACTAGTTAATTTACTTTAATCTATTGACAGCCCTTATATATATATATATATACTCCGAAATAACTCCGAGTTGACAATTCCTGGGATGAGAAACTCAGAGTTTCACAACAGCTGTTCTGAGTTATTTTAGTTAACACGGAGTTTGTTCACTCCAAGTTAACCATGAGTGCCAAGACTTTAAAAAGCCATCATTAATGGCACTCAGAAACAATGAATCACTATGGCAACGTCTGTAAAAAAAATAAAAAAAAATAAAAAAAGAGTATAGAGTATTGGTTCTTTTCCCAGATGGAGTCACGTTACGGTCACACAGAAAAAAAAAATGTTTAGGATTTTTTTTTCCTTCCTCACTATGACCTTGAAATGTCAAGAATTAAAGAACTATATCTTTTTGGCTTTAGAAACACATTTGATGAGAATGCAACAAAGTTAGTTTACATTTGGAAAGATTTGCGGATCAGTGTAAAACTTAATACTTGGTGTTATTAAGTGTATTAATTCAGGACAAAGAATTGCACTTTCACTACACTGGGGATTTCACTGTGTTGGAGAAGTTGAAGGATCTGTAGAAAAGGTGGTAGAGGATGAAATTTGAGTGACACCCCGCTGGCCTAAAATAAAATTTGAAACAGTTTCCCCCACACTGAAAGGCACAAACTCCTCCCGCAACAGGATGAACAAAAATAGTTGTCTGGGAACATTCATATGCAGCAACTGATCCTTCTGATTTCAAGAGAACTTTCAAGTAAAATGAGATTACTAAAATAGAAAAGAGAAAAATGAGTCACAGGAAGAGTTGCTGAGATAAGGTTCGTGTGAACTAAGCTTGCTAGCAGTGTTTTTAGAACTCTTTTTATGTTTACTAGCAATATTAAACATGTTTTCATGAAATGACTGATTTCATGCAGGTACCTGCAAAACTAAAAACAAATTTCTGAGAAGCAAACTACTGTTTCCTGATGGGTAATTTGGTAAATGTAATGACTGAGAGAAAATAATTGTGTCAAAGCATCCAACAGTAATTTAATTATCCTTCTTGATATTGTTGTTACTGCAAACCTCTGTTCCATTGTAATTTGACCATTTTGGCTTATTTTCTTTCCTTTATCTGCTTTTTACTTGTAGTTCCTGCAGACAGTGAGTCAGGAATCCTCCTACACAGAAGTTGGACAGACAAAATAAGACAGAGTCACTGAATAGATAACCAAGTTATTATGTGGTTTACAAAACTGGTGAGATTGGTTAATAAAAGCGCGTAATCTACCAATGAGTATGCAGCCTTATTTTAAGATAGTTTAAATAAGCACAATCCCTCTAAGAGCACAACATGGTGTGTCAAAATATATTTAACTTTAATTTTTTATGCAAATTTGCCCAGTACAAGTAGAAACTATAAGAACGAACAGAATGTTTTCAACCAAAGCATCCATTGTGCAATACCAAAAATGGCTTAAGAAACCCCAGAAACACTTAGTAACTCTTAGTTGCACAATTAAGCTAGATTTTATTGCATTCTAGATAACACATGACATAATTATGTAAATCAATGAGGACCAGAGAGATTTAGAAACAACGCTATGAAAAATAACTATAGGTAGACGGAACAGTCCCTGTGACAACAGAGCCTAAAGGTCCATTTATGTTGCCTAACATACAAAAAGGGGTCATCTGTTTAGTTTGAGCCAGGGACAGGAACGAGTAGGAGAATGTAGGTGTAATCATGGTCAATGTCCAACCGGGAGTGACTGGAAGAGTGCAGGTTCTATGTTTGGTGAGGGAATTGAGAGTAGGTATATGTGATCAAGCTGATGAGTAAGGTGGCAGATGGAGGTGATTGGGCTGATTGTATCTGGAGCGGAATGTGGCTGGAGCAGGGCATGACACAGCCTTTTTTCAAAAACTTCTTAAGTTGTTGCCTTTGTATATTTAGTCTTTTTCTCCTTCCTCCTCTTCCTAATTTTCTTTTCAGGTTTGATCCTTTCACTGATCGCATGCCCGCTACACCTGAGGTCATAAGATTTGGTAAATTGTACTTTGTGATATTATCTTGTATCTCTTTTAATACCGAAAAGATTAGAAACTTAAAGCAACTTGCATTTGATTTATGTATTACTTAAGAAACTAGACAATAATGGGGCATGTCCATGTTCCTTTTTTTGCTGTGTCTGTGCACTTTAACATTTGTCCTGTCCTATTCTATCTTAATACTTGTCTACACATCAGACACTGCAAAATGTAATTTTGATTCCTTTGTATGTCATTGGCGTTAAGAAATTGACTAACTGACTTTGACTTAAAGTTCCACATTAACAATATAAAGCCAAACTAATCATATTTGATACATGTAGTCTCAGAGAAATTTTGTATCACTTTATGGTAGAAACTTTATTCAAAAACCTCTTGTTAACCATTTGTGCCAGCAAGACACTTTAAAAAAAAAAAAAAACACTGATGGTACAAAACAGTATTTACAGAAAAGAGAGCAAACTGTTGTTGTTCTTTAAATGAAAAGCAATCTACTTAAGCTAATCAATGTGAAATTACATAACTCATTGGTTTTGTGGAATCCAATAAACATGGATTTTGCTGTATCTGGTAAATCTGTCAATGTTTAGGAGGTTCTCTTTAAGGTCCTTATACTACATCTTTAAATAAGAAAATGTCAAAAGAAACCAGGCTTAATCCCTTAAGGCTAAAGGACGCATGTAATTACTTTGTGTTATTGTGAAACATCACAGCAAGCATGTTTTCCTCAGCGTGATAGTTTTTTTTATTTTCTATGGAGACTTACCTTGCTGCAATATGATTATGTCAAGACATCAGTATGTAAACCAGAATCTTTAGAATATGCTGTTTTGAAAATTCCCATTGTTGAAACTGCAAACTGTGGCTGAATATGTTAAATTAAATTATTATGAAATCCTGCAACACTTTAACTTCCACATTAGGAAAAAGGCCCGAGAAAAATGTTTCCTCTCCATTTGTTATGTCAAAAATGATCACAAAACACAAGTTTTAGCAAAAGGTTGAAATGTAAGTTATTAATATTAAACAGTTCAAATGGAGAAAATTTAGAGTCATTCAGGTCTTTCTGTCTTTAAGACATCTTTTTAATCTAATGGACAGATTGGTTTCCTCGGGCTTTATGGATAAGTAAATCTGAGTATCATCTGCATAGCAATGAAAATTAATACCATGTTGTCTGATAATATTACCCAAGGG
>JBAMHX010030142.1:0-11261 GCA_037177515.1 Pseudomugil tenellus
GTGAACGACTTTAAACTGTAGCAATGAATGCCTGGCACATATAGAGGAAGAGTTAATACGTTTAAGGATGAGCTTCCACGTAGAATCCAAAAACTGAGAACCAAGATCCTGCTCCCATGCCGACCAAGGGGATGGCTATGAAAGTTGGAGACGGTATTGTAGAGCCTAGATAAAATACATTTAGACGTAGGGTTAAAAGACAGAAGTGTACCTGCACCTGATCCGTATTCCCTCATTGCTATATAATCCTCAGCTTACTCGTCATTCCTTGTCGGACATTGTCTGTGCTCACAGTCCTTTTCCCGGCCTCTGATTCACCTGCTTGCTTTGTGGATTACTTTCTAGTTTGGACCTTGACCCGTCTGGATTTTCCCTCAGTCTGATTTCTTGGTTTCACCTTCACCTGCTTTGTGGACTTCCGTTTGACTCTGCTCCCCTACTTTGATTCCTGTCTGTCTCCGTGTTCTCCTTGTCCTCTTTCCTTCGGATCTCGACCTTGGACTGGGAGTAGGAAACCCGACCTGAATCTCCCCTTATTCTATGTTTGGTTTAATTAGTCATTAACACATTTCTCTTTCTGCAGGTCTTATTTCTCATTTCTCCTTTTTTGCAGGTCTTCCTGGATAAAAGTTGCTGTGTTTATTGATCTGTCTTTATTGTCCTTTCCACCCGAGGCAATCGAGGCAGATGGCTGCCCTCCCTGAGTCGGGTTCTGCAAAGGGTTTTGGCTTCCTGTTTAAAGGGATTTTTCCTTCCCACTGTCGCCTCATGCATGCTCAGGATATTTTTATGAATTGTCTCAAATTGATCTCTGTGAAGTGCCTTGAGACGACATTGTCATGAAATGATGCTTTACAAATAAAGTTGAATTATATTTAATTGTATTGAACTGAAAATGCAAATATGATGGTTTGCTTGAAATATGTAAACTTTAATAAATAAAGTCAGTGTAGTATAGTCATCGTGTGCAGCTGAACTGGTAACTGAATGATCTGTGATAAATAAAACTAAAAATATAGGTTAAACTAAGTCTAGCCAAACCATTTATAAAAGGACATCTTCATCACTTTGGAGAAAAGCATCTGCTAAATGACTGTAATGTTGTAATGAACAATGATGTATGCAAAAAGAAATAAACAGGGAGAAGTCTGTGTAAAATTGCCTTACTGATTATTAAAATAATTTTTCTAAATTCATTAGTTTAGGTTGCATTGCTAGATAAAAAATAAATGTTTCTGATGGATATTAGCAGAAAGGCGTTTATTGGTGAGTTAAGCTCTTGTGAACAACTGTTAATGTGCATGATGGCACAATATATCTTAAAATACAACGGTTTCCATCGAAAATAGCGGTATTATTAGAGTCCTGCTGACCCATAGGAATGGGCTGACAATGTGTTAATAATGTTCATTCAATTAGAAGATAATGTTCAAATCAGTAGTGCAGATTTTGTGGAAGTTCCATGTAAATCTATCGGGTTTCTTAACTCATCCAAATGTGATCAGTGGTATGCTATGCAGTCACCATGTGACTCTAAGTGCTATTGATCCAATGTCAGACTGATGATACATTGGGAGTGAGAATGTGTTGACAGCTAACGTCCACCTTATGGGTGCAACAAAACCAAAGTTGAAGAAAACTATTCCTGCTTGCAAATGTACAGAAAAGTTCAGACAACACCTACTTTGCAGAAAGATGAGGGCAATGTTGTCCATGAGTTTCCTTCTTCTCCCTCTTTCCTTCTGGAACTTCCTCCTTATCCCATTGGATGTAAATAAATGTCTGCTAGATTCTCTGTTTGGTCACAGCTCTTTCTGATGTTCATGAAAGACTGTAAACTCTCTTTATGTATAACATTTTAGTAAAACTAAGTGGGTCCTTTTCATCGAGACTCATTGTAAATTATTTTGTACCACACTGAAAGTTTATATTTTGTAAAAATTTGAGACATTGCTTCTGTGGTATCCAAACATTAGTATCTTCAATTCCCAAATAATGAAAAAGTTTTAATGTATTCGCTTGCAATTAAGACAGTGGCAAATGTGCCTCGGTGCCTGTTTTCTAGATTTGACACTTTTTCAATGTAGTAAATCAGACTTTTGAGCTTGTGTCTGTTAAATGTTCAAATTAAGCTTCAAATAAGTTGTTGCTTCAAAGAAAAAACAAAAAAAAAACTTTATTAAAGGTGGTTATTGTTTTAGTATTCGATAATATGCATGATTTCAAAGACTGAAGGTGTGTCGCATTAGTTTGCTGTTAGTCATCTGGTTCAGCCTGAAGTTGCGTCACTCTCATTGTTCACACTTGCACTTCATAGGTTGACGTTTGTAACATTTCTCTTTCATAACGAAGAATTATATACCCCGAAAGTTGTGCAAAGATTGCTGCTTGAAAATGTCGGAACAAACTAGACAGAGGAGGCAACAACAGTTTAAGTGTGTATATATTTAACTTAAAAAATGCACCTCTCATTTCTTTATTATTAAGAAATATTCCTCCTGAAAGCTGTGGTGGCATTTTAATACACAAAGAAATGACCATTAATAATTGTTTTTCTCTCATAAACTGTGTGATGTCCACATAAGAGGTTCCCTTATTTCTTATCAGGAAACACTATCTCTGGAGAAAAGTCACACATGAACATTCTTCCTTCAAAAGTTCTATCGTGACCACTAAAGGTAAAATACATAGAAATAAAGAGCATTCATCATTTTTAATGAGGATACACAGTTACACAGTGTTCTTAAAAGTCTGCAGAGCTGCACATTTAGACAGCTCAAGGACTATGGTTAAGAAACATGTTTCTTTTCTCATGATATACAAACTAATCACGTTTCACAAGGAGGGTTCTAAATGTGAAACTTCCTCACTCTCAGACTTAGATTAACCAACCAGTGATTAGCACTTGCTTTAGACACACCCTAACAGAATCATGTGATGGGAAAAGGGTGTTCATCTAACTCGTGTATAAGATTTATTGGGATAAGGCACCTACAGAGCTTTTTATCTTTACACTCAGGTATCCTTTACTTTCCTTTAGAGCTCTTTCACTTTGTCTATGTAACCTTTCTGTATTATTGCAATAAATCTAAAAGACAGTTTGACTCGGCATCAGTTTATTTTCTCATCCAGCAAAGATTTTTTCCACGACAAAGCGAAGAATCATCTTTGCCAATAAAATCTCATGTTTCTTTTTTTTAAAAAATTGCATTTAAATGAACTGAACTCAAGGTGGTTAGCACTGTAGCCTCACAGCAAACAGGTTGCTGGTTGCGACCTGTCCAGGGTGTACCCTGCCTATCGCCCATTGTCAGCTGGGATTGGCTCCAGCCCTCACGCGATCCCGTTTGTGAATAATTGGTAGTAGATGGATGAACTGAACTTACTGCTCCAATCCCGCTTTCCATATTTTTATGCTTCTTTCCAGATGAAGATAAATCTTTATTATAAGGAGATTACAAAAATAATAATCACATAATTATCTTTTACTTACTGTTTTGTTGTCACTGGACAGCACAACGGCTCAGGTGAATGAGCTTTCTCAGAACATCATTATCTTTTTTGTTCAATACCAAACATCCCAATAATGTGGATTTTCTTGCTGTATAATGAATTGTTACGAGTATCTCCATGATTAGAAGAGAAACTGACTTGCCAAGATGATTACAGAGAGTAATTATTTGTATACCTGTTTTGTTTAGATTGATATCTCAGACAATTTTTTAAATTAAATCAATTTGGATCTTTTATGTAATCTATTTATGTATTTATTTGTTTGTTGATTTATTTTATTTTGTTATAAACATTTCCTTAATATTTTCAGTGTGTTTTGTCCCAGTTTTTGGTGCCTGTTTCTGACAAAAACACTTTGAACTAATCAGAGCAGACAAAATGCCTATCTCCACACTGTGGGAAAGCAGCTGTTACCTTTGAATCCTCTGTTGGCTCTGTTGGTTGGGAATATTCTTTGAAGAGTTGAAAGGAAACATTTAACTATTGAAGAAATAATATATGTGTGTTTTTTAACAAGCACAGAAGCATTGAGGGCAACCTCATGTGTAGATATGACACATCAACATGTTTCATGAGGCATCACTGGAGAAGTTTCTGGAGGACAAGCTGTGTTAATAATGACAATTCTTGGTTGGGCTCTAACCCTTTAATGATTAATGTGTAATATTTGATACACAGTTTTACAGGGAGCCCTTTATGGTAGAAACCTCATTCAAAACCCAGTTGCACACCATATGATACTGGTCTCCACCACAAAGCAGAGGATATATTACAATATTTTGTCCTATCACATGTTAATAAATAGTAAAAACGCCCCCCCAAAAAGAATAAAGTTAACTTTTTTCCAGATTTTGAAAGGTCCAAATAAAGACTTCAGATTTTAAAATTTGGAGTTTTCTGAGCAGTTCCTATTTTAGGATTTAAATGGTTAAAGTTGACACAAAACCCACTGAACGAGTTGTGTGACACATTCCCACCTTCAAGGATTTCCGTATGATGTCATACAAACCTAAGTGGGCGTCCACTCCCTTTTAATGTTGTTATAAACTTGATGACCATCCCTTATGGTTTGTGACTCATTCGATAGACAGGTCCAACCACTGCTGAGCCACCCAGCTGAGGGAAGGGCCTGTCGGTCCCCTGATAACAGAGAAATGAATGAAGTCTGAATTCTTTTAGCTACTTCAACACCAGGGTTCTGGCACGGTTCCTAACTACTCACACTCACTCAAAATTTATTTGTGGAAAAGTTTGTCCCCTCTTCCACTTTGATAAATAAATGAGTTAATTTGCATCGTTTATTGGGTGTTCATGTGCTCTAACATCAGAGAAAAATATTTTCATTATCACTCAGCAGATTATTTTATTATTATTTAGAACTATTTGGTTTGAGTATTCCTGCTGCAATGCTTAGAAAAATGATTTGGCTATTACTTTTATCATAAAATGAGGTACTGATCTGAACAATAAACATTAGAAGGAAAAAAATCTGTTTATCTTTTTCTAACTTTAACTCTAAATGTGAAATGACCCAAAACTAAAATAATAATTAGGATGGGAGAATGACAATATGCTAACAATATACTAACATGCTGCATAATAAGAGGATATAAGATTATTAAGAGACAGTTGCTACACCACTGATCAACAAGGCAACTCTGTGTGTTTAAGCCCACATAAGGAAAGAAAACAAACACTACAAACTTGGTAGGTATGCTGCTCAACTTGAAAGAAAGAACATGTCTACTTCCCCAACCAGAAGACCGTTGAAACAGATATATGGTTTATCTCTTCATAAATATTTTAAACACATGTGTTCCATGTTGAGAGGGATTGAGGCTGTCACTAAAACACTGTTGGAACTGGAAATATTTGAATCATTTTGTTGTTTGTCAAACCACAAGGCCTTTTTGAAAACTGGTTTTCACATACAGCACATACTGTAACACAATATCAAATTAAGAGGATAAAATTAACATTTTTTGTCCTGTTCGGCATTAAAAGCAAGCAGAAAAATAGTCTTGGTGCTGTAATGTGCTGGGCAATTTTGCTTTATCAAGAGGAACTTAATAATGATACCCTTGATCATCTGAATTCTTTAATTAATTAAAGAATTCATAAATGTGTTATCTCTGGTTACGAACTGTAGAAAGTGACCAAAAGAACAAGATCACGGATAAGACGCCTCTCTGGTGAGGTGTTCTGAGCACATGGCTGTGGGAGGAGAGCCAGGAAATGCTGAAGAGATTATATCTCTCGGCTGGCCTGGAAATGCCTTGGGACACCCTGATGAACTGGCAACGGCAAAATGACAACGATGCAGAATCATTTATTTCATCCATCCATCCATTTTCTACCGCTTATTCCCGAACGTGGTCGCAGGGGGGCTGGAGCCAATCCCAGCTACACAGGGCGAGAGGCGGGTTACACCCTGGACAGGTCGCCAGCCTATCACAGGGCCACACACACAGACAAACAACCACACACGCTCACACTCATACCTATGGGCAATTTAGAGTCCCCAATCAGCCTATCCCCAAGCTGCATGTCTTTGGACTGTGGGAGGGATTCATTTATTTGTTTTAAAAAATTCAATAATATGTTATTTTTTATTGTTATTTCTGCTTATAACTATTGGACCGGAATGGAGGGAGAGACAACTGAGGAAAAATATGAAAAAAAGGGGGAAGAAGAGGAGTGGAGAGATTAAAAAAGGGTAGAGAAAAAGGAAGAAAAGGGGATAAAAAGGAGAACAGAACAAAAAGTAGAAAATGGGTGAGAAGCTCCGGGAGGGACTCAGAGTAGAGCTGCTGCTCCTCCACATCGAGAGGAGCCAGATGAGGTGGCTCCGTCATCTGGTTAGGATGCCTTCTGGAAGCCTCTCTGGTGTGGTGTTTGCAGCACGTCCCTGCGGGAGGAGACCCAGGAGACGCTGGAGAGATTATCTCTCTTGGCTGGTCTGGGAACGCCTCGTGATCCCACCTAAAGAGTTGTCATGTGTGGCTGAGCAGAGGGAACTCTGGGCTGCTGCCCCTGCAACCCGAATCCAGACAAGCAGCAGAAGATGGTACGATAAATGTGTCACAGATTTTGCATATATTTGCTGGATTCACTGGAAAGGATAAAAAATTACTTTAAAAGGTCCCACAAGAAAAGGAAAGTAAACAAAGAACAAAGGGGGAAAGAAATACACCACCTAGAAAACACAACAACCCAACCACAGATTCTGAATCGTCTACAACACCTGTACCAAAACCCAACATAAAACATCTCATGCCCCCCGCAACTGTCAACACCTGTCAGGAGCACAAGAGAAGCACAAGCTCACATGAAGCCATGTATTTCAGTTAAAACCAGACGTCTACATAAATGAACTGAAGCTGGTTGTAATAAAGTCGCACTACAGTATGTGAAGCACAAGATATGAAGTGAAAAGTGTTCGCAGACGAGTGATCATGCCAATGCGGCCCCACCTTCCCAAAGGTCAGAAGCAGGCCAGGATGACCCCAAGATCAGGGTGATCAGCAGTCAGACCTGTGCACAGACCCAAGCTTCCTCATCCGGAGCCAATCTGCATTGCCCCAGGAGGTGGCAGGGGGAGGCCACAGCCAGAGCCCCCAGCAGTCTGTTTCCACAGCCGTCCAGGGCAGACACAGCTCAGGCCTCCATCCATGAGCCCAGGAAGCAACCCCCCCACCCCGACATGGAGGGGGTCTGGCCGATGCCAATGAAGAGCAGGACGACGGGGGCCAGTCCACACCCCACTGCACCACCTACTTTTCTGGTTTTTCTCACATCGTCTGTAAGGATGCACAAAAAAACAAACTGCTTTCTCCAAACTGTGAAATTCTTGCTTCATACTGTACATGATTTCTGCTAATGCCTCATGAGCTCTATCCATCATGACTGCGAGTCTCTCTGGCAGGAGGGTGTGTCTTCACAGTCAAGCCAAGTATTTAAAGGAGTTCCAAACTTAGAGCCTGAAACACAAAAGCTCCGCAGAGAGAATATTTCTTCTTCCAGTCTGCATTGTCACATTTCTTCTTCTGCTGAACTGGGTGAGTTTCGTTTAACTTCATGTTTTATTCTGTCCATAAACAGTAACGTGTAAAAATTACACTTTTGATTTATATTTTGATTTATACCATTTACATATTATCAACCTTGACTGCAATCAACTGGTGTCCATTCATACTATTCTGTCCATGTAGTCCACTTCATTCCAAGAAATAGGAGTCAGAGAAATCAGTGTAGTTGCGTGGTTGATTTAACTTGTAGGATTGTGGAGGTATAAAAAAATTACAATTAATATGTCTAACTTTTGTATTGATGCCACTCACACCAACAATACGGAGACAGATGCAGCATTTTGTTCTTGCATTTGACCTTAGTGAGATACTACATACATAAATGTATATGTAACATCTTTGTGTCATGTCTTCTCATGCCAAAACAATGAAAGCAATTAATCTGAACCCCGTATGCACCCTATTGCTCACTAGATATTAGTGGAAAAGTATTTGTGGCTGATGCAAATATCCTCCAGGCAAATGGATCATGGGTGCTGTATGCTTATCACCACCCTCTCACAGGGAAAATAAAAGAAAAGAAAACTTTTATGCTGAGCATTTTGTTCACATTTAATTACATTTTTAAGGGAAACTGGAGGAAGGGTTCAGCAATAACAGGTCTTTAATACAGTCCTGTATAATGCAGTCTTTTTTAGGGTCTCAAAAGTATTTTGGCTAAACAAAAGCATGACTGAAATCCACATAAATTCCACTGACAGCAGTGAAAGATATTTACCTCCATCAAGGAGGTTATGTAATCATTGGCATTTATCTGTCTATCTGTCTATAAGTTTGTTTGTTTGTCTGTGTACAACATAACTCAAGAATTTATTGATAGATTTGCATGAAATTTTCAGGATATATCCAGAACAGGAAGAGGAATGAATGACTGAATTTTTGACCGTCTGGATCCAGGAAGGATTTTACAGATTCTTTAACATTGTGAGACATTGTGATGGCAGCTGACGCCTCCTACAGGCTGGGTCTGTCTGCTGATTTTCACTCTGACAAAGATCATGTGTGATTGAGCTCTGACAGATGTATCACCCTAAAATAAGCCCAAATAATAAGCTTGGTGGAGTCTGCACTCTCCAAGTCCATTTCTAGTTTTCTCTGTGATTCTTTGGCAGGCCTTTACTACAGCTATCTTTAGCTGTTTAAAATTTGCTTTTAGGTTTTTCGTCTGCAAGTGAAATGTAGTTCAGTCAGGACAGATGATTGGTGCGATGATCAGTCAGGACTTCTCTACATCCTTAAACTACCCATGAGAAGCAATCTCCAGTCAGCTTTGCAGCATCAATATGACTCAGAGTTGTAGCTATAGATATTTTAGAATTCAAATACTTCCTCCTTACTTCTTTTAAGTTATCAGTGAACACAAAGAACTGTTATATGTGCGGCTTAAGCAATCACACTGACACCACATGTTTTACAGGTGTTTTTGCCCATACTTTCTTCTTCTGCTCATTTTTAGATCACGTTGAGCTTGGATTAATCTGTTCAAAGCAGCCTGTTACAGATCTGCTCCTTCTTAATTTAATTTAATTTTTAACAAAATCCAATCCTACCTTTCTGTCTTAGGGGTGTGTATGGTTTGCATTTTGCAGAGAATCCTCTATATTTATTCTTTGAAGTATTTTCTTTCTAGTAGACCTAAATGATGACATGTCTGCTTCCTGGAGAGAGTTTTTCCCTTGATCAGATGCTGTAAATAGGTTTTCCTTTCCCATGGAAAAATATCCTTTGATCCTCTGGCTCAGCAGATATCCATGTCTTCATATGATGTAAAGCTCACTAGTGTGTTATTTATTCCCTCATAATAATCAAACTCAATTTGGTCAGTCCTTATGTTCCTTTTCTCTCTTGGCCATATTTGCTTTTGCAGCCTAAGAATGTTGTGTATAACATGCACTTAAAACTCCATAGAATATAGTTACACCAGGTGCTAAACAGCAACAATATGCAAAAATCTATTCATAACTTTTATAATGAAGAAATGATAAAAGAAAGGCCCAACATGACGCTTTCTGGTTTTGACTGAGCCCACCTACATGAATTTTCTACATATTGAAAGACAAGTTCTAGATTTTTCCAATTCTGAAACTATGTTTTCATCATTTGAAGCCTGTTTGTTGACATCCCTCAGTCCAATGGGAACCAATGAAAGTGCTGCTCGCCTGAGTAGAGATTCACACAGAAGCTCTGACGTGAATCTCATCTGGTGCCTCCTAGTTTGACATTCACTGCTAAGCAGATTCTCCCTCCTCGTTCACTGTTAAGTTTGGGAACACAGTTTAGTCTTTATTTGATGCACTACTGGAAATAACAGCTAGCTAATTTGTTTTCTGGGTATTAGATGCAAATCAGCTTGGCTAAAGCACCACTTGGTGAAAGAACATAAATACAATAATCGTGAAATTCCATTCAGATAGTTCCTTTGGGGACCTTAACAGGTATACTGAGCATCAAAATCCAGTTGTAAATAGTTCCAGAGATATAGTCAAAAATCTGATTTTTTGTGCATAAAATGCCACCTAGTGAGGAAACCATAACTCCCAAAATGCTGAAATTCGATGCAGGTTGTTCCCTTGGGGACTTAAACAGACACACTGAGTATCAAATTCCAATTTTGAAAACTGTTATTGCTCTTACACCAATGATATCTTCAACATCTTGTAAGCATAGTGGACATGGGCAATACTATCCTGCAACTGGCACCACTGAATTAGACATTTTGCAACAGATATTTTAATCACATTTTCTTTGCTATAGCTAAAGTGACCCTGAATTTTCTTGGCAAGTCATCTTTTTAATCAGAAATGTACACCTTCTCCTCAGTAATCTGACCAATACTTAATTCACCTGTTATTGATGTCGAAGCCAACAACATAAAGATGATTGATTTCCTTTTGCAACAGAAAAACGTTTGGTAAAGCTGATCATGCTGTAATAAATATTCAACTTCAACAAAGGTTTTGTTGTTTTCAGCTAGAACAGCTCTGGGCACATTAACGTAACAGTTCTCTTTCTCTGTTCAATGGCTTCATCACTTTAACATAAAGGCACACTGTTCTGCTGCTTCTGGGACGTCAACCTCTGGCACGTCATAGACTTGCAAAGTTTACAATTTGTATTTTTCTAATGGGACCAGTTCTCAGGAGACAATCTGTTTTCAGTCCATCCAGTTTTTTGACAGCAGGATTTCATGTCAAAGTATAATTGTGCTATTTTCAGTAAAGACGGTTTTCATTTAGTTCTCAGCTTCAAGCACATGGTGAATATAGTACTACATGTCTTCCTTTTTATTACTTGGCAACTCTTTAACCACTGATCAATAATTCTGAGTAAAATTCTTTATACCTTCTGTTCAGCAAAAGAAATAGCTTAAAACATGAAGTATTGAGTCTACAACAAACATTTAACAAAAGTTTTACTTTGAATTCAATTCAATTTAACTTTATTTGTATAGCGCGATTTCACGACAATGTCCTCTCAAGGCGCTTCACAAAGACTCGCCAATTCATTAAAATAGCCTTGCATCAAATCTGGACTTCGATCCAATCTCCCATCCTGAGCAAGCATGCGGCAGCAGTGTGTAGATGACCGTTTTTCCTGTCAAGGACGAGGACACTGATTTCTTTAGATTGAGAAGAATATAAATTTAATAATGAAGATAAA
>JBAMHX010030144.1:0-11249 GCA_037177515.1 Pseudomugil tenellus
ATATGAAAAATGCAAAAATAACCACTCATGCTGTTGCATTTGAGGCCTCCTAAAAGCTGTTTCTATTGACTTTGTCAAAATTGGCATGTGACTGACTTGTCCCAACCAAAATAAGCCCAAACATGTTTGTAGTCCTTTCCAAAACACAAAATAATGAGGAGTGGGACATCTTGTTCCATTTAGATCTTTGATACACCACATGATGATATAAAGCAGTCGAGTTGCACGTGTATAAAACATGTGACAGAGCAAAACGATCTGATTGGACATTTACTTTGCCAATCAGATGATACTGTTCCATCAGTAAGCTAGCTTCGAAAGAACAAATAATTTTAAACCAGAGATATCACTGTTTTTAGAGAGCGCTAAGTCGAGGATTTCGCCAGATATGACTTTCCCTGATTTACCACAAGAGGGAGCTCGCATACCACCAGTGGTACGCATACAATAGAATCGAGGTGATGGGGAAACTCTCATCAGCATTTCTTCCAACAATGGTATATATAAAAAAAATCCACAATAAAAAATGGAATAGAAGCATGCAAAAGGAGTATAACTGTTTTAGTGTTCAAGCCAGGTTGTCATTGTCTGACAGTTCAGGACGGTATTGTACATGTGAATGGTGTCACTGCCTGACCTTTAAAGAAAGGTCAGCCTATTTGGAAGCGGTCTTTAAAAAAAAAAGAAAAAAAAAAAGAAAAACACACACAGATGGGCTCGATAACTGGTAATATAGATTCACCACAAACAACAAAACTGGACTTTGTTGACCTTTATACCTATCTATACAAGTATGGAGTTATTTTGGAACAGATAATTCATGTTATATGTGTGAGCAGTTGTGTGTAGTGTATTTTACCCATCCACCTTTCTCATGACCTTTGTTTTGCTCACCCTTTCAAAATTCTTCTGCCATGTTATACCTGACTCTGTGCTATTTTCTGTTTCCATTTTCTCTGGACACTTGAGTCATGTTTTGACTGCAAGAACTTCCCCAGGGAACAGAAGCCTTTGGAAGACCCACAGCATTTCTGTTGCGGGGACCAGATTCTAAAAATATTGGGCCTCGTTCACCAATGGGTCTTATGAGCAAATTTTCTTTTAATTCGTGCTTACAAAACTTTTAAGAAAATTGCAGCATTCACCAAAATCTTGGCAATTTGTATTTTTGTTTAAAAAAAAAACAGGCTTCCGAAACCCTCAGGAAGACTCCTATGAACATCTGACAGTCTGAGACTCGAGTTGCACTTGGGTCACATTCCAGTGACTTCAGACTTGACTTAGACTCACCATTTGAGACTCATGAACAATCTCGATTTTTTGTTTTGTTTTGTTTTCTTTTCTTTTCAGGATCTCCTCTTTGCTGTCTCTGTTGCTTGCTGTCATTTCCCCAGACCTGACACTGATGTAACATCACATAAACACAGACGCACTGGCAAGCTCACAATGAGTCAAACCAACAGTGCCAGCACTACAGGGATGCTGTAACATTTGGGTATTGGAAATGTCATAAAGAGGAATGAAAATAAGATCAGCAAACTGGATTGTCTGGTGTTTAAATCCAGAATGCTGTATTGGCCGCCTTAAAACACACCTGGTAAGGTTAGTCACTGTAACGTGAAAGCTTAGAATCTATGTTGGTAATTAGAGCCTCAGTGGTCCTCTCCGTGGTCATTCTGAATTGTCTTTAGGAGTGAATGTGAGTGTACCTAGTTGGACAAGGTGTACCCTGTGTCTCGCTCATTGACTGCTGGGATAGGCTCCAGCTACTAGTAAACCTCAATTGGATGAAGCGGTTAAGAACATGGATGGGACATTCATTGTTTGATTCTGAGAAGATCACATTCGTTATATACATTTTGAAAGTTCAAATCCCACAAACAGCGACCTGTCCAGGGTGTACCCCGCCTCTCGCCCAATGAATGCTGGGATTGACTCCAGCCCCCCTTGCAATTCCATTTGGGAATAAGCGGTAGAAAATGGATGGATGGAAATCCCACAAACATTGGCAACAGTTTGCCTACTGTATAATAAGTCTAAGAAAAAGCATTCTGCTTAACTCAAAATGCTAAACACTATGATACTATTTAGACGATATTTGTACTAAGATGTTCACTCCATCAGATTGGTTCCCCTGAATGTGTTCAGTAGAAGAATGACACGTTTGCTTTACACAGTTTCCCTTTACTGTGACTTTGTAATAATGATGCTAAGCTAAGATCAGACCCACTATTAATACAATTTTATTGGCTCTGTTTATTAGATAAAGCTGCTGCTGATTTCAGGATATAAGGAAAGTTATTGAGCCAGCAATTATTGGATATAAATTCTTTATAATCTTGAGTTATATTTATTCAGATTTAAAAAGGTTAAAATTAGTATTTTATGTGTTCCTCAAAGTTATTAAAAGCCCTTAAAAATCTATATGCCTGATGCACTACTGACGGAATCACAAATTGTGCAGAACAACAAGCTGTTATTTGGATCAAGTGTGTTGCAGCAGTAGGTGATTGCTGTTCACCAATCTATGCAGAACGATATTAACTGTTTTGCGGTCTAAAAAGACATTTACAAAAACCCTCCATCAAATTTCTCAAAGACTTTTTTAAAAACACCAAGAACAAATTTTAGAGGATATGAAGGAATTTTCTTCCCAGTATTGAGGTAGCACTTCAGATTTCTGATTTTTATTGAAAAATCTGCCCTCAAAAATACATTTAAGACATTTTACATCACTTTCTTTAAAATTTTGCTCAGAATTCTGTTGAACATAGTCTGATTCTTTGTTCTGCCCCTCAATGAACACCAAAAAGCAGAAAATATGTATATATTTGCTATATATTGCTATATAAATTTTGACTTACCACATGGTAATAAATGGGTAATATCCCAGATTTTTCTCTTTTACATTCTATTAAAGGGACAAAATGTAATATAAATTATATTTATAAGCTTGGACTTCACGTGTCAGGTCTCAGAGGGTTAAATCTTTTAAATGATCTTTAGTGTGTCTACCTGGATTTAACAAGTTTCCAGCTCACTGTCAGATCTGGGAAGGAGGCAGACACACACGCTGGATGGTTCAAGTGAAAAAAATTATTTTTATTCCAAGAGGCACTGAAAAAGGCTGAAGTGAGAAGCAGGGCAAGAAGGGAAGGACAACAGCTGTCTTAAATACCCAGTGATGAGGAGAGACACAGGTGAAACACATGAGGGTAATCAGAATGCTGGTAGGAGGAGAAGACACATGAGGGAGGGGCAGACGAAGCACCTGAAAAAAATAAACACAGGAGGATTAGACAAGAACTAAACATCCAGAGGTGAACATATAAATAAAAGAAATGAAAAACCCAGGTTCAGGAATGGAATCCTGACATTCACCTGGATCTGCATTAGGAAAAAATAGTGATTATATCCAGACTTTTAGTTTAGCTTTTTTTCTGGCCTAAACAAACAAACAAAATAATAATAATAAATATAATAAACATTCAATACAAATGTATTTAAATTGCACATTAAAACAGTCTCTGCTGACTAAAGTGCTTCACAGTGTCAACAGATAAAAATACAGATATACAAATATATTACTTGGAAATTAAAATGCTTCAGAGCAAGTCAAATTCCCAGCATTCATTTTCCAGGCAATACACCTCAGTAAGAATTAAACTGGCTTCTTTGAAAACCTAGAGTTGACCCAGTCGCACGTGGAGTTACCTCACTTTACTTCCTGCTGAGTAATAACAGGTCATAGTCAAGGCACTCAATAATGCTGTAGCTCAAACTGAGTTTTCAGACTGGGATTTTTTTTTTTTTTTTTTGGTGGATTGTGCTGTATTTTATGTACTGTTTTTCCATTTCTTTTCTGTTGTTTGCCACATTGTCAGTAGCCAAAAAAATAATGGTGTCTTCTGTAGTTCTTACAATTTATTCAACATTAAAACATGGTCATTAATGCTGCATTTAGGAGGTCATTTATACCCTGCTTTTTATTACGTTATGTGCAAACAATGTGGAACTTGGTGCTAAATTAGATCATTTTATTGATTTTTTACTTGATTTTAATTTAAGAAAATATTCATAAGACTTAGTTATTATATGTCAAACTATCATTTACAGTTTGGAAGACCGTTTTCACATCAACAAACATCTACAAAAAGCTAACAAAATAAAGCAACATTAAGATAAAGAATAAAGGTGAATTCTTAACTTCTGCTGACAAATACTGGTTTTGATAGCAAACACACACATTAACTGTAGTGGTTTTCCCAAGTAATGTACATTGATGGCATGCTCTTGTATTAATGTTACAGTTGGCATGGGTATAATAAGATGCTATCTGTTACAAAGTAATGTTGTGGAATATTTCCCATTTTTACTCTGCAATTCAACAAGTTTATCTTTGTTTCACATGAACTGAATATTCATTTATAAAAATAATCAAACATTGCTTTGCCTTTAAGCATCTCAAAATTGCTTATGCTACAAGCTGCTTTAAAAACTAGTATTTTTATATCATATACCATATAGCTCCACTACAGCAACAGTTATTTAAACATATGGTGACGACAACAAGAAAGTCTGACAGAAGGAGAGAGCTGGCATGTTAATTAGCTGCCTTAACTGGCTAATTAACAAATGATGGAGTGTCAAGATGTCCCTGGGAGAGACTCACAGAAGCGCTTGCATACATCTCCACACACACAAAGACACAGGGACAGCTGTATATATTCCCTAGTGATTTAATGCTACTACAGCCATAGGAAAACACTTCTACATTGACATACACAAGATGCCTTTTTCTTTATATGTGTATTAGTGTACTAAAGCATACTCATGCTGATTCCTGTGAGCTAAATGTGTGTGTTTGTTTGTAACACTCATGTCTGGTAAGTTGTGATTGTTCTTCGATGCTTCATTTGTTAATATAAAGGACAATAACAAAATAACAAATTTAACTACTCTCTGTTCATTTAAAATTGTCAGACTTGTCACGTTGAGCAACTATTTCTGCAAGCCGTACCTCAAAGGTTCATAATCCCCTTTCAGACCTCATATGAAGCCTTGTTAAAGTAAAGCATTGTGTAATTCAGACATGGGTGTCCAGTATTAATATTGCTCAGGGCTGAGTAAAAATAGCTGTGGAACGAGATATTTAAATGGATTACTCTTATAAGTTATAGCTTTTTTTTACAGAGTATCAACCATCAACCTCATTTAGGACAAAAAGAAGTGTACATTTGATTTCAGATTACCAGAAGACAACGCATGATTAAAACAGGTTTTATGATCACTGCCTGCCCATCGGCATAATAATTTATTTTCAGGTACATATTTGTATGCCGAGCGCAGCTCAGTGCTTCACAACAACATTGCTTCAAGGTTTACATGCCCAAGTTTGGGTCATCAAGGAACCCTTTTGGACTTGGGCTTGGGGGGTGTAGCATGGATGCAAGTTCATAGTAGGCAGGTCTTTGCCTGTAGAATCTGACTAGGCGCAGTCTAAAATGGTAACATTGGCTGCCCCTTCCTGAAGACTCACCATCTGTGGAAGAAGCTGAAGGTGTTGGCTGCCGTGCAGGTGGCAGCTGAAAGGGACCCTGGTGGTTTTGCTGCTAAAGGTAACTCCAGAGGTGTGAACTGAACTGAACCAATTGGAACAAAGAAAAAGTTGGTTTCACAATAAAACTTAGACTGAGTTCTGGAACAAGTCCTCTTGAGAAGGACTAGAACCCCCACCCCACCTAGTGCCTGTACATTGGATTTACCCTGGTGGACGACAAGGTGGCCTCCCTCTACCTTTGAGCGGGACGGACAGATCGTAAACATTGTTTCTGCCTATGCATCAAACAGTAGTTAGAAGTACTCGTGCTTTGTTGAGTGTTGGGCAGTGATCTACCTGGGGACTCCCTTGTGCTGTTAGGGACTTTATTTAAGTAGAATGACATTGAAGCTGGCATGGTGTGTACAGATCACTCCCCTGCATTTGAACCTGAGAAAATTTTCTAGCACCATAATATCCACATCTGCACCTGGCACCAAGACACTGTAAGCTGCAGTTCAATAATGGACTTTGTAGTCATGTCATTGTACATGGGGCCTCCTGTCTTGGACACTTAGGTGAAATAGAAGGGCAGAGCTGTCAACTCACCACCGGTGGTTGATTAGCTCAGATGGTGGGGGAGGATGGCGGTCAGGTCTAGGAGGCCCAAGCATGTTGTTTGGGTCTGCTGGGAATGTCTGAGATGGTCCTTTGCCAGAAAGAAGCAATCTCTGGCATACCTTTATTAGCTGTTATAAAAAACAGAGTCTTCCTGGAGGCTATCCAGGATGCTGCAATACAATATATTCATTTTGTTTTATAATGATCACATGAATAGTTGTCATTAATTAAAAATAAAAATATATCAAACAACTAAACAAGAACAAACACAAATACAGATTTAATTTATATTAATATTATTTTAGTTGCATAAGTAAAAAGCAGTGTAAATCATAGGATGATATTGATGACATTACAATTAATGTTCAGAAAGCTGTGGTCTTCAAATTGATATATTCTATTTTCCATAATAATGTATCCCGGCAGGTAATTCCACACGCACATGGATCTTTACATTACAGTTTTGTTTGCATTTTTTGTTTTTCCTTTGGGCAGGATGAACCTTCCCTCTGTAGCATGTCTGGTTTCATAGAAGTAGTACATTGTGTTTGATATAGTACTCTGTATAGATAGAATGGGAACAGGAAATGAACTGGGTGCATCTTTCTGTGTTTTTATATGCAATGAACATCTGACCAAGTGATTTCATACCTAACAATTAGGGGATTCTTTGTTATTTGATAAATGATAGTTCAGTTTTTTGACTGTAATTGTACATATGATTTTGGTATTTAATATTTGTAGATATTTATAGATAATTTTGTTTGTACCTTTTATGAAGGTTTCGAGGTGAGGTTTGTATTTAGTATTTTATTGTGTTGATTATTGATAGTTTAGTTTATTGGACCTGCTCTCCATTTTGTTTAACGTTCTTAGGAGGCCTACTTTGTTTTGTTGCAGTACGTTTGGTACTCTGGGGATTCTGGCCATCCCAGCTTATGTTCTTTAGGTCTTTGGTTATATTGTTTTGTTGTTTTGAGCAGCTTCTTGAACCCCAACTCTTGTGGTTTTTGCTACCTTTTGTGTAGCATCTACCTTTTTTTAAAATCAATAAATTCTTTTCACCATTATCTATTCTCTCAGAGCCTACATTGTTACGACTCAGGAAACCCCCTAACTGCGTTGGGTCATAACAAAGTGGGGGCTCGTCCGGGATCTTAAATCCATCTCTAGGGATTTTTATCCATTTTCCATCTTTTCTGTAGGTTTTGTGGTCGTGGAACTGGATTTATTGTTTCAGAAAGAGCCGAGAGCCAGTATGGCGATGTCCTTTAGTTTGGAGTGTTTTGTTTCGGAATCTTCTTGTGTAGCACTCGACAGCTGTCGTAAGGCGGATCTGGTGCAGATTGCCTCACATTATAACATTCAGGTTCTGAAACAGGCTACCAAAGCTCAGTTGAAAGCTCTAATAGTGGAGCAGTTGGAAGCCTCAGGGGTTGTTACAGTGTCTCCTGAAAACGCAGTGCCGTGTGAGGGCGCTCTGGCGAGGAGTGACTCTAGTGAGAAAACAGATCCTTAAACTAAGATGCCAAGCGCTGCTGAGGTGGAATCAGGGTATGAGAAAAAGGTAGAGATGCCCTTTTGATCCGTTTTGATCCACCGTCTCCTCGTAGCCCTGAAGGTCATGATGGGGCTTGGTTGAAAGTACGTTTGGCTCGCATGGAGATTGAGGCTTGGGAACGAGCCGAGGCCCACCGAGTTCAGATGGAGCTTGAGCTGCGTAAACTGGAGCTTGACACAGAAACGGCTGTCAAGCTGCGAAAACTGGAGCTGGAGGCTCAAGCTGAGACACCGCCCTCTCTGTTGCCTCTGCAATGGTTACACCCACTGTACCCGCTGCTGTAGATGTGAGTAAATGTATTTCTTTAGTTTCTGCTTTTCGTGAATCTGAAGTTGACTCGTATTTGTTTCATTTAAGCGTATTGCTGGTGCGCTGAGTTGGCCAGAAGACATCTGGCCTTTGTTATTACAATGTAAACTGTCGGGAAAAGCACAGGAGGTTGTAACTGCACTTCCTTTGAAGGACAGCCTAGATTATAACAAAGTAAAAGCTGCAGTTTTACAAGCTTATGAACTTGTGCCTGAAGCGTACCGCCAGAAATTCCGTCAGCAGAGGCTGACTTCTGGACAAACTTATGTTGAGTTTGCTTGTGAGAAAAGTACACTCTTTGATAAATGGTGTACTGCTTCTAAAGCATGTAAGTATGACTCACTGCGGGAACTCATACTTGTGGAAGAATTTAGGAACTGTTTTCCCGAGCGCATTGTCATGTATCTTGTTTTAAGTAGCTTCTTAAAGCCCAACTCTTGTGGTTATTGCCACCTTTTTGTGTACATCCACCTTTTTTTTAAAATCAATACATTCATTTTCACAATTTTCCATTCTCTCAGAGCCTACATTGTTACGACTCAGGAAACACCCTAGCTGCGTTGGGTCGTAACATGAAAGAACTTTTGTTCTTGTGGCAACAAGCAAGATGAAATATTCTTGTGTAACAGTAATAATTAGGCATCAAGAAAATGGATGGCATGGATGCCAACCCCCTGTAGTAATCAAAAGGCGTCTTTCCACACGGACCTAGTCTACCCGGCCTTACACCAGTCCACCTGGCCTCAGAGTGTTTCCATTGCAATTTGTCGAACCATTCTAGTACACTTTTTGGACCTACTTTGTAGTTGGGCCAGGCCTGTCGGGCCGTGCGGGTAGCGTGAGGTCTGCAGGCTGATTGGCTTGCAGCGAATTATGTCACTACACAGTGATGTACACAGTAATGGTTACTGCCTCTTCAGGTCGTCTTGTCTTTATCGACTTCCTGATTTGTACCGTGAGTTTATTACTCATTATAAACCATAACCCGAGCAGCAGGTAAAAGGCAGCTTCACCTCCTTCCATATTGTCTCTGTCTTCTTCTGTGGTATCTCAGCGAACTTTTTTTTAAAAAATTGTTTATTATACAAATTAAACAATACATTTAATCATGGAGAACATGTCACTATCAGATGACATCGGTAACTTTCTAGAAAAAATGCGCCGGCCCCAACCCCTACCACAATAGAGCATCTGGACTTAGACTGGATTTGCAAAGGAAAAGCATTCCAGCAGAATAGAGAACTCCCATGCCGGTGGAGTAAGGCACAGTGAAAAGGGAAAACCCTCTAAACAAATATATTTGTCATCCAAATGTTCCTTTGAGACTAAAACACCAAAGCAACTTGTTTAGCAGCTGTGCAGAGTCTGATGTAGTAGCCACACCCCCTGCTGTGAGTGACTGACTTGAATGTGGGTCTGTGTAACATGCAGCTATTACAAAGCTGCCTCTCTCCAGCTGTTCCATTTTCAAGTTATATGAGTAACTATGGTTTAAGGCTGAGTTTTTATGGTTCTTTCAGTATGCAAGGTTTATGTTGTTTTTTTGTGAGACCTTTTAGCCCCATAAGGCAAAAGAAAGGGAGTTCATTCATATAGCAAACAACTAAAGTCCCAATAAATACGTGATTCAAATTATTTAAAGCATGATAAACTAAAAGTTACGATGGAGATTTTGTGCATAACCACTTGAGAAAATTAATGTTTTTAACCTGGATATAAAAAAAGGCTACATTTGGTTAAAGGATATTATCCACAGGTTAGTTTCTTCATTTATTTGCAGCATAACAGCTAAAAGCATGCTAATTAGTCTGGACTGTGGATCTAAGAGCTTTGCTAGGTTTCTATACTTTGAACATATCACAGATGTATTCAGGGAGAAAACTGTTCTGGGATCTATAAACTATCAGTATGGCTTTGAAATCTATTCTGTGACTGACTGGAAACCAGTGACATTTTTTTTGAAAATGGTATGATGTGTAAATTTCCTTATCCTTGTTAAAGCTGTAACAGCAGCATTCTGGATGAGCTGCAAATGTCTGATGCTCTTTTTAGGAATTCCAGTTAAAAGACCACAGTAGCAATCCAGTTGAATGGAGATGAATGTATGGAAGATTGTCTCCTGGCCTTTCTTGAAGACCAAACTTTTAATTCTATTGATGATTTTGAGTTGATGAAAACTGTCTTAGTGACAGCTTTGATGGGGCTATTAAAAATCAGATCAGTCAATAGACACATTGATTGTTGTTGTTTGGTTAATCCTGCGCTCTAGCTGACGGCAGAAGATATTTTCATGTGAAAGTCTACTTTCCGGTTCCGGTTGTGTGGACGCTGGTGCTACTAGCTGCCGCTGCTCACCGGTAACCCTCATCTTGTTCGCGTTTTTTTGACTAAACATTTCTATCTTTTGCCCGTTTTGACTCTGTGTTTGCAGTCAAGCGAGAGATTCATTACAACTTTGACTGTCATTGCTGTGAGATTGTGTTAATGCAATTACCGTGCGTGACATATACACCGGGTTCGCCCCTCCACGTCAACAGTATGTGGATAAACAGGATTACCTTCTGGATTGCACTAACCTGGACCCTCCTTTCACTCGTCCATCAACCGGTGTCAGGACTGCTCCAGTACACAGCTGCTGAACTCCTGAGACTCCGGCATCACCTCTCCGGACTTCTGCTCCCAGAGCTTCATCTACACCCCGACATTACTCTCCACCCTCGTCGGAAATATATCCACCGTGGTTCTCGCAGGAATTTTCATATAGACAAATCCACAGCAATAAAATCCTTCTGGTCCATCACCCGTCGCACCTCTTGATCCTCCAAAAGGACTGCTGACCACCGTGCCCTAGCCAGCTTAGCTAGGTTGGCTAATGCTAATGTCAGCCAAGATAACTCCGTTCTCAAGTTCGGTTTGCTCAACATCCGCTCACTTACGAGCAAAGGGTATCTCGTACAGGACCTCCTTGCTGACCCTAAGTTTGACTTTTTCTGTTTAACCGAAACATGGCAACAACCTCAGGACTTCTCACAACTCAACGACTCCATACTTCCCGGATATGTTTACATCTGTCAATCTCGCGGCTCCGGTCGTGGAGGAGGTCTCGCGATAATTCATCGCGAGAAGTGGAAGGTCACTCCCATGTCCCTCCCTCCCCTCAGCTCAATGGAATGCCTTGCTTGCAGTTTGTCCGGACCCACTCCCACCATCATAGCTACA
>JBAMHX010030145.1:0-11243 GCA_037177515.1 Pseudomugil tenellus
TATCTATCCATCCATCCATCCATCCATCCATCCATCCATCCATCCATCCATCCATCCATCCATCCATCCATCTATCTATCTTGCACAAAGTATTGGACGGGCATGATATTACTATGTACCAAAGACAGACATGCAGTTATTAAAGCACAAATAGGTGGAAAAGCAAGTCATTCCTAAGGACTAGCTTCTGTTAGGTTGAGCTCAGGCAGGGGACCTAAAAAAAGAAAATCTAGTGGCCGCAGATATAATTGCATTATGCACACACTGTATTCATGTCAGATATTTACTACATGATGCCTGATTCTGTGACACCAGACAGTGCAGGCATGTTTCCAGCTTTTTATTAAGCTGTTGGTCTATGTTCATTTACTTCACTTTACTTCACTCTCCACACGGTTCTCATGCTCTTCTCTGACAGCTGCATTCTCAAAGTCACAAAACAACACATTACACTTTTAAGTCTGCCCCATGGTCATCAAAATACGATACGAAATAAAAGATACTTCATGAACTAACCTGCACTAATAATCAGAGTACTTACAGGCTCTTTGTGTTGCACTGCTGCGGGTAGAAGCAGGTGTCTTTAGCTTTCGGCTCTAATTTGCTGGTGATTGTTTGTAGCTCATCACAGAAGACATTTCCATGAATATATCTAGTTAAATTTCCCATTTAAAATATGCTGTTTTCTATGCATTTAGCGAGGACCAGAAGTGATGACCCGAATAGTGGAGAAAAAGTGTCATGGCGGCCTCCAGTGTTTTGCTTGGAAAGTGGTGGATACTACCTGTCGCATCAGAGATATTTATAAAGTTATCCCTGTCTTGCTAGTTTTTCTGAACATTTTGAAACATTTTTCATCAATTAAACAAATATAAAAAAAATCAGTAATTGCCACATCTACTATAGTAAGACTGTATTTATGCTGTTCTATGTCATGTTAAATGGATCCTATAGATGCTTGGGAAGAACAAAACATCTCTGTACTCTATAACGTCATTGAAGGGAATGAGACCGGTCATGTTAGTTTGTTTTGAAAACACAGGATATAATTATCTCTATATGTATAACCAATAGTAAAAATAACACTTATTTAAAAAATGTTTTTCTCCATCCTATGTATTAAATACTTTTCGGCATTTTTATTTTTTTAAAGTTCCCATGAGCTATTTTATTCAATTACTGACTAGCTCATTGACACAAGTAATGATCTACTCTGCAGGTAATCTGTGGAACTGACTTTGGGGAGGTATTACTAGAAGATTAATGCATGCAGTTATTTATTGTAACATTATCCTATTTAATTACTTTCATCACAACCATAGTTAACTGTTGTAAGCTGTTTGTTTTTTGATACTCAACCAATGATCATGGGCCTGGTGGACCTGTTGCATTTTTGCAGTTTTTTTGCAAAACATATGTAACACTACTCAGTAGGCCACTGTGTTTGAGTTTGAAAAAATAACATATTATATACATTTTCCCTTTATAAAAAAACAAAACCAGCAGACGTAAATCCCTTCCCCACATCACATGGGGGTAACCATATATATATACATAGTTTTCACTGACAGCGATGCAGATTTTTGTGAAAAAATAATGCTTTGTTTTAATGACAATATATATGGATGTGGTTAATCTGGTTATAGTTTTTAGCTGAAGTGTGTTTCCCAAAACCATAGTTGCTAACGTAATGCTGTTTGCCGTTAACAGAAAATTACTGGCAGCCTACGGATACTCTAACTGCTGCTTGTTATTGAGGTGTATTACAATTTTAAAATCTTAAGTGGTGTGACTGGTCAGCCAAGTTTATGGCAGGAATATTTTAGGGGGATATTAATTTGTGCTGGATTTAGTAGAAGGGTGAATAGTTAACATTTCCCTAAATGAACATACAGTATGCACTCTGGAAAGTTAAGAGGTTTTTTATTTGGCTTTTTAAAAGAATTCCCTTCTGAAGTTAGTTATTATCTGGGAGAGTCAAATTATTTGTCTTTTCCAGCATAGAGGCAGGCATAATGAGGATCTGTCCGCTATATCATGCTGAGCAAATTTATTCTGTCAAGAGGAACTATAAGTATACACTTGTATATAAATTTCCTCTTGACAATCTGTATTCTTTATTTATTTTATTTACATCTTAGTTCGACAGAGTTTCCATGTGTTGCTGGACACGACCGGAGGGGACAGAAAAAAAGGACAAGAAAACAAAAGAAAAGGAAAGAGAATACAAACAGAACATAAAGAAGAGACAGAATCACATCACAAAGAAAAAAACGCGCCTGTATGGAAATATGAAAGGATCAGACTGCCAGCAGGTGTGTCGGATTGCTGCTTTTCCATGCCCAACACATCAATGGAGTTATATATGACATAGACTGAGATGATTGCTTTAGTGCATCCATTACACAGTGATTGTCACCAAATTTTCCAGGTTTGACGGAGGTCTACCAGACTTTTATGAGCAAAGCGGCTTATTGTTTATTAAAGCCACAACAATCTGCAGATCAACTCAGTTCAGCGATTTGCACGTTCTCCAAAAGGGGAGACAGCTGACGACAACACACAAGAAGTTTTAAAGGCTGGAATATAATAATGAATAATTCATCCAGGACAAATGACGAAATACACTTAGACCTTCAAATGTTCAAAAAGGGTGAGTAAAATCTTAAGTTAATAGTAGATGAACTTGTTTCCCTGCAGGATTGCATAATCAGATAGTTTCCGCTGCTTTTACTGACGATCATTCATATATGTTTACCGTAAAGATGAACGTGTAAAGTTTAAAATGTTCCGCGTGCAACCCACTGCGGGTTCCATGTATTGGACAGTACTGGCATCATTAACCTATTTCTCTTCTTTCTGCAGGTCTTATTTCTCCTTTTTTGGAGGTTTTATTTCTCATTTCTTCATTTTTTTGCAGGTCTTACTTCTTATTTTCCTTTATCTGCAGGTCTTCCTGGATAGAAGCTACAATGTATATTAATCTGTCTTTTCTGTCCTCTCTGACCCCAGCGAGTCAAGGCAGATGGCTGCCTTACCTGAGTCAGATTCTGCTGGAGGTTTTCCTTCCCACTGTCGCCCCATGCTTGCTCAGGATGGGAGATTGCATCGATTCTTGATCAAAGTTAAGATTCGATCCAATCTAGCTGGTACCTATTAATGCTTTTTTTTTTAATTAGCCAATCTCTGTGAAGCGCCTTAAGACGACATTGTCGTGAAATGGGGCTATACAAATAAAGTTGAACTGAATTGAATTTTACACCAGAAATCTTTAGAATGTACACTGTCCGATCTGGATTTATATAACACTCCAATGACACAGCTGTCTATTGAAGATAAGAGTTGAACAGATTATTACTGAAAGAGGTCCTATTGAGTTTTTCATCACAGGAGATGGCACGGGAAATTTTTGGATTTAAATGACACATTTACATATTCGTCTTAAGATTACAAATGCTGATGGTTCTAATCTTGCGAATGATGCACCTGTTTGCCTCGTGAACTATCCTCTGAACAGTATTTTCTCAGGTGGGTATAAAATGTAGGGGATCGTTTGATATCTCAGAGCAGCTCAACTCATCCGTACAGTGCAAATATCGAGACTCTGTTAAACTTCTCTGCAGGGAACTCTGAAGAGTCAATTTACAGCCGGTCTTTTTTTATAAAGACACTGCAGGAGAGATCAATAGTATAGTCACAAATAATGGGCCTAACAGAGGGTTAAATCAGAGAGCTGTGTTTACAGCAAATTCTGCTGAGGTATCTTTTTGGGCCGGTCCACGGTGGCATCTATGAAAGACTGCTGCTGAACTCTGTGAATTTGAGAGTAAAATTGACCCGGGCTAGCGATAATTTGTGCCTCAGAATTCCAATTAAAAACGGAAAATTCTAGGTGCATCTCTGTTGGTGAAAAAAAAACAATTTCACCGGCTGTGCAACTGGGTCATTCTGCGGCATTGCTGAAAGGGCATGCATGGTACCCCATCTCTCGGGTCAATGTAAAGACTTATTCAATCCCAGAAAATTCCAGAGTTTGTAACCAGGAAAATTTATTTTTGAGTGCTACACCAAAATACATTGTCATCGCTATGGTGAATCACGTAGCCTACATGGGAAGGAGGGATCTATCGTCCTTTAATTTTGTTCACAATGACTTGGAGTACCGTTGCACTCTGCCAGGATGGGCGCAAAAGCATTTTAACCTCGCTTTATTGAAGGGATTTCAGTCAGAGTTTTATAACATGTTTACAGCCACAGGGTGACATGTTAAAGATTCAGCGCTAAACATAAACCGGGAGGAATTTAACAATAGATATTTTGTTTGTTTTGATATATTGTTTATATTCAATCTCAGTCCATCCAAAGACACAGATGCTCTGTACCCTGTCACCAGCGGTAGCCTGAGATTGGAAATGCGCTTCCACGTGCCCTTGTGCCACACAACTTTAATAATGTATTCTTGCTACGATTCTATTCTGGAGATCAATTCAAAACGGCAGGTGCTGGTGGATTATTATTCAAACATGAATAATCATCAGTTGGAGAGTCTATTGCGGGGCGATTTATTTAGAGGGGTCTGGGCTTCTGACCAGTTATCGCTGAACTGCGATCTTGACCCACCAGCCTACTTCATCGTGAACACAGATCCCTCCCATATGCCTGGAAAACATTGGTTTGGTTTGACTATAGAGCAGAATGGCATAGCTAAATCTTTTGATGCATTTGGGTTAGACCGAATTTGGGAATATTAGTCCTCAAGCATTCTGCAGTTTTTTAAAAGATCACTCTAAAGAAGTAATTTACCACAATCGCCAGCTTCAGCACCCCCTATCTGCAAAGTGTGGCCAAGTGTGGTGTATCTTTATACACAAGGACCCTTTAAAGAATTACCTGCAAGTTGATGAGTTTGTGAAGAGATATTAATACTGTATCAAGAAGCCAATGTTAACATGTTTTAGACACAAGAACTGTCCCCTGCAATTTTTTAAAGACTGTTATAATCTTTAAATGTTTTTAAAATGTTATTTGTAGTTGCTACTAGCAGTAGTTGTAGTGATTTGTTGTTCTGTAAAAAAAAAAACAAGACTTGTTCTCATAATGTGATGAATAAAGATTTTATTATAACTTAATAGAAGAAACAGGTTTTCTCATCTTTTTATGGGGTAAAGTTTATCCAGGAAGAGGGCGTGAGTCTTGCAACGTCTCCTGGTTTTTTAAACTGTTCTTGAAACTTTTCTTTCTCCAAGTTTCAGGGTTAGAGATGATATCGGAATATTTAGCTTATTTAGAGTACTCAGGAAATCAGTCCACCCTCAAGGTTGTGGTGTTTGTGGGGATTTCTTGTAAGAACGTGTGAGACTTTTAAGCAAATCAATCATATGCAATCCGATAACAATCCTGCCCTTATGAACAAGTTCACCTTTTGAGTAACTTTTAGATATTTTCTTAATGATATATTCAGAATTTTTACGATCAGGCAGAGGAAGGTTGTTAATGATTTCACACAGTTTCACCCAAACCCTCCTCCTGATTGGATGAACCCGCATCATCTCCAGGTGGATTCACTTACTTTCTGTAAGGTTAAAGTTAAGCAGTGTTCTTCAAGCTCTCCTTGTTAGACCAAAGTCAGGTATCTCTGCAGCATGGCCCTATATTTTTTTATTTTCTTCATGAGAACTGAGTATGTTATTCAATATTGCTCTTATCTTTGTATCCAAATAATCTTCAGCAGTTTGTCTGATGGTTGAGTACTTTTTTTGCCATCAAACCGTTAAGCTGCCGAGGTATGACTCCCAAGTTATTCCCGAGTATGAATGGCTGCTGAAATAAGTAGTGGGATAAAACCTCCTGTTTATTCAACACCTTCCTCTTTCATTTTAGAGCAGTTTTTATCTCCAAGCAATTTGATATTTGCTTTCAGTTTTTTTTTAAATTGACAGGTTGATAAAGGGATATTTCCTTTAAGATTTAGAGCAATCTCGCTCAATGCTTTCAGAAAGTCTGAACGATGAGTCAAAATCTCCTTAGGTTTGCGTGGTGCAGCATGAAAAAGCGATCTGCATTAAATCATCCATGATAATTAAGTGTCTCTCATGAGAGGGAAATAAATGTTCATCTTTAAAAGAATTGGTCAAACCTTTGACTTTGATTATTATTAACTTTCTTCAGTTCATCATACATGGGTTGGTAAGAGGAATAAATCCACACAAAATTGCAAGGCACTGAATCCATCACCAACTCACAATTTTTTAAACAATTTACAAAATAAGTCTTTCCACACACCACTCGGACCCACAACTAAACATCAAAAGGGGGTTTTCAATCTGTGCTCAAATCTGTTAATGTCCTCGGTGCTTGAAAAGTGTGACATATTCTCTATTTTTTCAACCCGAGTTAGTAACTGAATGGCAGGCTGCTCCCATCGTTTACAAGGCCTTTTTGGTCATAAACCAGTCTAAACTTTTTATTCAATGCGCAGTTTTCAGGAAAATCTTTTTTTTTTTTTTTTTTTTAATCGCATCTGATGGCACGCTGTGGGATATGAATGACCCCCTCCTCCCGGCCTACGTGCAAGATAATCTCCCACCAGCTTTTTTACACTGTCAAAACTGACCCTCTCATGAAAATTTCTGGTCTAAGTTAGGCCTTTAATGCACATAACCTTTGATTCTCTTGTCTGGTAACCATAAGATTTTGGATACAAAATAGTGGATTGTGTCACCTCCTAGCTCATCCGTCAAATCCCCAAAATTTCCGAGCCGTTATTGCTGTTCACCAGGTTTTATGTAAAGGAGACTGTCAGTGTCCGTGTACAAAACCCTGTTCTGTTTTTGTTCTAAATAATTGTAGAGCTTTAATCGTGTGAATGCAGTTATAAATGCCGCAAGAAATACATTACTTTTACCTGGAGGTGTAACTGTCTATTTTGAAAACCGCTATTGGAGTAGAGCATTTTTCTCGCTCAAAAAAGTGAAATGCTCAGGTATAAATCTTTCTGAGTCAGAGACAAGTTCGGTGTGCATCAGATTGGTTCTTTGCGTGAACGTCCCCCAGAGGGAATTTAATGACAATTTAGCAATTTGGCGTTTTGCTTAATTAACCTTGATTCTGGTTGTATCTAATTATATCCCCTGGTGTCGCTGATAAACTTCAAGAGCTTGATGCTCTGTCTCATTAGTAACCTGCAGTGGATGCCCCGAAGCTTCTTATTTTTTTTTCAGGAAGGTGCGTATATATTCTTTGAAAATGGAGTCGCTACATTTTTCAAAATGCCAGACCTCATACATTTTAACATGTTTATAACCCAAGTCCAAAGCTTTGCAAAGCTCTAAATTCACCCAAACATCTGTCAAATAGCGTGCTTCATCGTCATGCGTACATGGACCTGTTTGATGGTTAATTTCAGCGCATGTTCAGCAGAGAGTAAACACTAGTTTGTCTTTGGATGTCTTGAATGGTAAAACAGGGAAATACAGTCAGCGGTGGATACACCTGTGTGCGAATAAATCCAAAGTAACTCCGTGGGTCACCAAAGTCTTCTGTATTGATAGGGTGACAGAAGGATTAGGCGTGTGTGAAATTCACAAAAAAATACAAACTTACTACATTTACATAATGTATATTCTCACCTGCTGCCGTTGTATAACGTAGCTTAAATGCACAAGTCCTTCCCCCAAACAGAGCCTTGCGAGGTGAAAGAGGCTCAGGATACTGAAATTTGCCCAAAGGCTTTAACGCCAACGCGCACCCTATACACAGACTCTAATGTGCGTAGTTGCTGTTTAGCTGCAGCATGCAATTACTCATATGGTACACCTGTCAAAGGTAAGACCGCTTTCCCATCAGAACATTCGGGGCAGCCGTGATAAAACATCCTTCGTATGAATAAACATACTTTACACCATCAATCTCTGAAAATCCAGCAGCAAAAATATTTCCAATCTCCTTGTCATCCCCCCTTTAAAGCATGCTGAATATGAATGTTCTGTGTGTGAGATCCACTCCAACCACTGAATCGAACTGTGTGAAAATCTTTTACACTGCCTCCTATAGTCATCCCTGCTGGGAATTGCTAGCATCTTTGGAGGTAGATAATTCCTATTAAATACTTTCATGCAAGATGAAGGAATGGTAATACACAAAAATGGATCAACCTGTGTCCGAAATATATTGATCACGAAATTTGCTGCATCCTTGTAAGAGAATATCCACATTATTTTTGCAATAATGCAGAGCTTCTGACTGAAAATCAAATGTACCCTGACTGACTGAACTGTACCACCTGTCAAACTCTGTGCGCACCGAAGCAGACATGTCAGCTACATCATAATCAGAAGGTGGAGGGTACGCTCCTTTATAACACAAATTTTCTTCGGAGCTGAAGAGATGAGGGGAAAAAACCATTTCTTATCAATAAACCCTAGAGCTTTAGGCATTGCAGTCAGTTTCATAGTCAGAAATGACAGGGAATATATAAATCTCAATCGAAAAAGCACTGGATTTTGCTCCCCATCAAAATGAGCTCAGGTGAAATCCCAACCGCAACCATACCATTTTAAATGAGGTATGCATCAAAACTTCTGGAATTATGCACTATGAATATGAACCTGCGTTATTTTAGTCGCCTTAAGTGGTATTTTAGTGGTATGCTGTGTGTCTACTGCTAATGGCCGGATGTAGCACAAATGTACTTCAGGAGTTATTTTCCAATGTCTGACCATTTGCATGCTGGACGTGTGTGTGTGTGTGTGAAGGAGCGTTCTCTTTCTTAACGATGTAGTAGAGCAGATGACATTGATTGCAACGTTATCTGGTTACGCAGATGGTTTCATCAGAGGCATAAGTTGAAGAGTTAGCCCTTGTCTTTTTATGCCGAGTGAAACAGGCTTGGGTCCTGCATGAGCAATTACATTCTGTGCAAAATACCATAGCTAAACTATCCTTAATACATGGAAGATCCATACAGACACTGCAATATGCGTCACGTGTATGTGTGTGCAGGAGCAGAAATATCTCCCTCCTAAAAAAAAAAAAAAAAAAAAAACAAATAAAACTGAATATTTTTAATGCCAAAGTAATGATTCTCGCTAAGAAAAAGGTGTAGAGGGTTAGACCAATCTGAGATGTCTGTTTCAAAATGGGATACTGGTCGTTGTTCAGGAGTTCTGTAAAACACCACAATTTTCCGATTTAGAACTCTCTCAAATTTATGAATGTCGCTAAATATAACAGGTGTTTGGGGGTCATGACCTGCTTTCAACTGCAGGTCTTTAGCGAGCACTGCAGCATCATAATCAGTAATATTTGGGTGGTAAAGATAAACAAGACTGGTGGCAACACAGTTTCTGCAGCTTGCAGACATGATTATGCCTTTTCTCGGTGCACACCTCCAGTTGCACCAAATCATTGCGTGTTGCATGCAAAGTAATCTGTACAGACAGATCACCAAGAATTTGTTGTACGTCTCTAACAGGAATTCTTAATACGCCGAATCTCAAGGTTATTAAACTGCAGCTGGTTAATTCCCCCCCTCTGGTGTTTCAACAATTTGAGAATCTAAAGGAAAAGGAAATCAGATTTGCTTATCATACATACCAATATTTTCCTGTGTTTACAACGTTAATCTTGCCTTAAAATAAAATCAATAGTTACCCTCATAAATCTCAGTGTTTGATTAAGCTCCTCCTGTTGTAACTCTGCTTTCTTATTTTCTTTAAAAAAAATGATGAAAAACATCTATTTAGAGCATATTCCTTTTTTTAAAAAAAAACACACAATAATTGGCCTATAACTGATGGCATCGGGTTACCCGTGTTTAGTGCGACCCCTCGTGCTTGAATTGCTGCCTCTAAAGAATCAGGCCAAAATTCTGTGAAAACAGAAAAAAAGGATAAATGTTTAAAAATGTCATTTTTTTCCATGTATATTAATAAAAATATTCAGAATCTGAGACATACCTGTCGCACTCTGATCGGATCTGATCAGAGGAGTTATAGTAACAATACTGCGCTCTGGCGCTGCTGCAGGCGATTCTCATGGGGGGTGCCAGTCCTGCTCAAAATCCAGGTCTTCTATTGAAATAATCTTGTCTGTACTCTCCTTGTTTTGAGGATTTTTATGCACCTGTTCGTTAGCAAGCAGGAAGTCTGTCCACAAAGAAAAATAATTGAAAAAAAACCAAAAACATAAGGACATAGCATTTTAAATGTTTAAAAAAAAAAATTCCCTACTATAATCAGATTGAGTGAAATTGAGGAAATACAGGTCATCCGGCATCAATAAATGAAGAAAAGAGCCGTTCAAAACGTAATATAATTTAAGAAAGCCAAATAAGAAAAAAAAATAGGGCATAGGTCCTACTTACCAGCGGGTAATTGGTCTTTTGTCACACTGCAGGGAGGGTGTGAACCCAAACGCAGGCAAGGAAGGCAGAACACAGCCAAGATGCAGATTAACAGAATTTATTTGCAGAAAACGGAACGGACAGATCCTCATTCTGCCTGCCTTCATGCTGGACAAGACAAGTTAAAAAAAAAAAAAGGAGTTTGTGCTCTGGAGGCCACAGAAACCGGAGTTTGTGCTCTGGAGGCCGGTCCAGAGCACAAACTCCTACAGTACACTACATCCCTGTCTGATGCAGGAACCAGATGAAAATCATGGTCCTCTGGAGCGGGAAACAGACGCGGACGAGGAGCTTCCCGACCTGGGACCCACTGGGCGACGTGGAGAGGAGCATCCTGGCCTGGGACCTCCTCCGAAAAAGGGTCAGGTGGGGGAGCGTCCCGCCAGCTACGGGACCTGGGCACAGCCAAGATGCAGATTAACATAATTAAAGGTGGCCCAGGGCTGGCATGGAGCTTTGTAGCCATGGATGGGATGCCAACCGGGATCTGGACCTAAAGGGGGTCTGTCGGATGGCTAGCCTGGATCCCCAGAAGGGCGAAGCCTCCTCTGACTCAGACTAAGACTCTGGGCCAAGTTCATGGGTGGTATTCACAACTCATTGGGGTGAACGGTGATAACGGCTCGTTTCTCATAGCTTTGGCGTGATTCTTGTCTTCTGTCCAAGGTTGAGGGCTCAGGCTTCAGCCCAAGCAGCATCCCACTCAGCTTACTGGAAGTAATGCTGTTAGGCGGTTTATCATTATGGCGCCAGAATGGTCTACGTCAGGGATGGGCAACTCCGGTCCTCGAGGGCCGCAGTCCTGTGAGTGTTAGGAATGTCTCTGCTGCAACACACCTGA
>JBAMHX010030146.1:0-11234 GCA_037177515.1 Pseudomugil tenellus
CATGCTAGAGTGGGTGGGCCGTATGAACACTTCGGCAGGGTGACTTCTTGTGGAGTATAAATGCCATGCCGAACAAGGACTTTTTTTTTGTTCTTGCAACCTCAAGAACAAGAAAGAATTTCTCGCTTCCAAGCTTAATGGACATCCAAGCTTGATGACTTAACCCGACTGATTGTCCTCGCTGTCTCTTATTTTGTTGCAGGACTTTGTGCTCCTCGCACAAATATTTACTTATATTTTAGAAAAATATTAGTAAAAAACATTCATTCCTGACACAAAGTTACCAGGACATTTTACTGTTGACTTTACTGAAACTTGTGTCAATATAAAAACAGAAAATCTTGTATTTTGCATGTACAGTTTATGGTATTTTCACAGTAAATGTCCAGTTGCAGTCATGGATATGTTCATTAATCCAACAATGGAAAATTCTGTAGTTTAATGGCCCAGTTATATTCACAGAATGATATCACACTAAACAAGAGACAATATTTGAATCAAATTAAAATATTACTTGAACTGGTAATAAGTGATCAAATTAAGTCTATCATGGATCTGTTTAGTTCTTTTCTTGCATCACTGGCTGTGTCTAAATGTTCACACTATTCTTGCCCTTTTCTAGGGGTGTCTGAATGTACAGAGAGAAAAAATTAGTGCACTTAAAATTACCCACAATCTTAAAAAGTAGTGAGCATCGATGGTTACATGACAGGCAGGTCACAATGCATTGTGGGCCTGAGCTTATAATGCAGCAAATGATACGAACATCAGGGCAGGTTAACACAACACTATAAACAATGTTTTTATATACAAAGAATAAAATACAATATAAAAACACTTTTGCACAAAATTGAATTGGATTTGCAACGACATCTTCAAGAGTGTTGTGGTTGCCAAATGTTAGCTAACCCAGGTAGCAGATTAGATATATATGTACTATGTTCATCTTCGTTGTAAAAGCTTCGGACTGAAAATACACAATACAATTAAAAGACAAACTGACAGATGCCCCTTAAAGTTGCTCACCACATGGTTTTGTGCCACTAAATTTCTAATTACTCATGAGTTATTGCACTGGTTATGTGTTGTTTTGTCCCATCTCGGTGGCCGATGCACAACATAAAGAACACTCGCGTTGCTTCAGCAGCCACAAAGACGAAAAAAGTTAAACAAGTAAAAAGTTTATTCTAGAGAACAAAGCATGGGAAATGCTGAAGTGTTGATGAGATGTGGCTGGATGGGAGAAGAGGGGGATGCATGAAGCCAATCCCTGCTTCAGGGTGCACTAATGACGGCCTTGCACATGCTTAATCAAATTTACATAATTGATTAATCTGCACTACAGCAGTCAGAACTCTATGTTTAGTGGTTTACAGTATACTACTCCTTCCTTTCACTTTTCTGGATCTAAACATTAAAGCCTGTTTTCAAACACAGGAAAGGTTAGTTAGTTAGGTCAGTTAGTTCATGGAGTCCATCAGGACCAGAGCTGGCTGCAGCTCCGTGTCATTTCTTAACCACTTAATCCAATTAAGGGTCGCAGATCGAATAAGAGGCGGGCTAGACCCTGGTCAGGTCGCCAATCCATCACTCAGCCTCACATTCATTCCCTGGGAGAATGTAGAGTTACCAGTTAACCTAGCACACACGTCTTTGGATGACGGGAGGAAGCCGGAGAGCCGGGAGAGAACCACGCATACATGGGGAGGATATGCAAACAACACACTGTTTGGACACCCCCCCGTCCCTCAGTCGGTCCGTCCCCAAGCCAAGGCTCAAACCAGGAAGCTTGCTGTGAAGCCACAGTGTTACCCACTGCAACACCATGCAGCCCCACCTGTCTACTTTTTTAGTTCTCCAAATGAAATCATAAACAAAAGAGGCTTTCCTCTATGACCACCAGACCCTAAACGTCCGTGTTTGGGGGGGTCTGAGATTAATCTGACTGTATTATGTCATATCTTGTTTTTCACTTCCTTTAGGAAACCTTTTGTTGTGAAGAGCCTTTGTACAATGAGGAACAGCAAGGGATGCATGCTCTCTCTCTCTCTCTCACACACACACACACGCATGCACACACACACACACACACATACACTGTTTCTGGGAATACAGTTCTGTTTATGTTCCTTAAGGAAGTGGCTCAAAAGACACACGTGACAAGTGGACAAGCATTGTGTTGCAGACAATGAACACGTCCACGTGTTCATGTGTTTCCATGCATGCATATGTGGTTTTGCATGTGTTTACTGCATATGTGTGACATTATGTTCAGACTGTGTACTTTATTTGTGTTCATCATAACTTTACACACAGCTCTGTAAATAAGACTGCTAATTTAATTGTTGCAGTTCTGTTGTGTTGAGTAATACAACTTTAAATGTATTAAGATTACATAATTATTAAAAATTAATTAGCTACATTAATTTGTTAGATATAGACATTTGTGGTAAAAATAACCTTGGTGGCGAGGTGGTTAGCACTGCAGCCTTGCAGCAAGCAGGTTGCCAGTTCGATCCCCGGCTCGGGCGGTGGCCTATCTGTGTGGAGTTTGCATGTTCTCCCCGTGTTAGCGTGGGTTCTCACCGGGTTCTCCGGCTTCCTCCCACAATCCACAGACATGCAGCTTGGGGATTAGGCTGATTGGAGACTCTAAATTGCCCATATGAGTGTGAGTGTGTGTGGTTGTCTGTGTGTGTGGCCCTGTGATAGGCTGGCGACCTGTCCAGGGTGTACCCCGCCTCTCGCCTCTGCTTCTGTTATTACTATCTGGTGTCCCTTCTCACCTGTTCCGCATACCTGTCCTGCACTCGATGTGAAACTGTCTCGCACTTGGATCTGCCTCATTCCTGCTGCGTATAGAGTTTCTGGTTATTTCTTTATCATCTGTACTGGTTGGAGCCTTTCCACGCTGGTGTGGTTCCAACTATCGGTTCTGACCCATTCCTCCCCTGCACGAGTGGAGAAGGGCATCATGCATGCTGTGGACAACCTGTCCAGTGTGGTTTGGAGAATTTTTTTAATTGTTATGATGTGGTGGTTTTGTGTTGGTTTCCTGTTTTATTTTGTAGTTTTCCTGTTTTAGCTTCATTAGTGCACCTATGTTGATTCCGGTATTATATTCACCTGTGTTTAATTGTGTTGGATTGAATTTGTTTCCCCCTGGTTCCTGAGTTTGTTACTTGATCTTGTGTGTTACTTGTGTGTTGTGCGGAAAAACTGTCACGGTTTAAACCATGGGGTTTATTTGGACTTTGTGGGGTTTGCTTTAGTGTTATGTTTTCCTTTTTTTTTATAGTGTTCCTGGTTTTGCTCTGTTTTTGTCCAGCTTCATGTTCCGTTTATTGGTTTCGCCTGAGTTGGCAGTAATATTCACCTGTGCCTTGTTTAGTCTTCTGTATTTAAGTCCTTTAGTTTTTTCAGTTCTTTGCTGGTTCATTGTTTGGGTGTGATTGTGTTTGCGAGTTTGTGTTTACTGCCTTGCTTCAGTTGGGTGAGTCATGCTTCTGACAAGTTTTTATTAATAAAGTTACCTGCATCCCTCCTTCCTCGGTTGCCTGCATTTGGGTCCTCACCTTCCATGTCACGTGACGAAAACCCATGGTTAAGGGTTGTTTTTATTCTAATTGACTCAGTCTGTCTGCACTCACACCAGAACCAGACCACGCGTGACTTGGTTTATCCATATGCCTTGTCTGTTATTAATTTGGAAGCCAGTGATGCTGTTTATTCTGACCAAATGCCTGTGGTGTTTGACTTTTTTTCGCCTGATGTAGTCAGACCCACTCCACTCTTGCTCTGTCCTGAACAACACATGTTCTCTGCACAACACAACTTAGGCTACTTGTTGGTTACATGACACTTGTCAGATTGTTCTGGACACTGTTGCCCCACTTTAGACCAGACAGCCCCAAAGCCAGGTCTGAACCTTCGTTGTTAAATATGTTTCAGAGGTGTGATTCATATTAGCTACATTATATTTTATAGTAAATTTGTCCCCACCAAAATTTGCTTATTTTTCTTTTGTGTTTTTTTTAAAGTAACACAAACATAAAACAATGTTATGACAGAATTTTCTATCAGAAAATTGATTTAGGCTACCTCATCATAATTTGATTTTAAGCCTAATTTACCTGCTTGTATCAGAAGTAAATCGACAGGCCACGCCCACCGGCTGCAACCTAGCACCAGTGTCAAGTTCAGCCTGTTTAACCGTCACCTGGTGCAGCCAGAAAACTTGAGCATATTCATTTACTGGAGTCTGGTGGGATATTATCTTCATGAAAGGATGTAAGTAGTTGTTTATATTGCTTAAAGTTAATTTTTACCCAAGTTAGCATGGTTGTCTGCACTGTGCAGAAATATATTCCTGCATGTCTGCCAATTTAGCATCATGGCCAAGTGACTGTAGGTCAAACTCAAACAACTAGTTAACTGAAAGAAAATACTTTTTACACAATATGTACTCATTCTAATTAACAAATAAAACCCCATTTGTACATTTGGGCCTGAAATGTCCAGAAGATCATTGTTCTTAGTGACTGTAGCAGACCTGCTGGACACCAGGATAAAGCAAAAACAATAAATCCTGTTGTGTATTTTAGCCACTAAGTAGAATTTGCATTAAAACACAACTTCCGTATTTAATTTTCTAATTGATATTTCTTTCCTGTGTTGGTTTTGTGTTATTAAAGGGAAAGTAGTGACTTGTTCATAAAGAGCTGAAAAGGAACCCAGTTTGAAGATCTACGTTTGGCATCAGCCAAAGGTGGTAAACCTCATGGAGGTTGTTGATCTAGGTAGGCCTAATCTAGGTAGAAAACATTCTTCTCCCTGGTGTGACATCTCTACATCTTTGGCCCGAACATCCAACCAAATCTTTTTGAGACTTGTGTGAGACTTGGCATGCTGAATCCAACAGCAAGCTTCTCACCTTGGACCTGCAAAACAGTTTTGTTTGTCTACTTAAACATTTTGCTTATTTGTTTTGAAAGCTAATGTGTGGATTTTGTTGGGATGTTTTACTGGTTTGTCTTGATAATATCTTTGACTACAGAGTAATTTTATACACAATAGAACACAATAATGAAGCAGAACTTTAAAAAAAAAAGCTGAAACATTTAATCATCTGTGAATATTGAAGTCAAGAGGCTTCCGTATGTAGTGACAGATTTTATGCACTTTTAAAGTCAGATATATATATTTATTTTTCAGAGGATCTAATGTTTCTTAAAAATATTGCAGAAGATTGCAGTGCGATGTGCACTATGTATAAAACCTTTTTAAGGGGAGTGATCGTGATAACATCTTTAGTTCTTGTTTTTCCCACATGTGGTTTTTTTTTGTCATCAGTGATGACAAATAACAGATGAGTTGAGCAATGATAATGGCTATGTTGACAACTGAGAAAAAAAAAATGCTATGGTAATACTATATGTGCTGTGTAGGTGTTTTTAAGAGATTGTTGGGATTCGTATCAGTCCATAGGAAGCAAAAAGAAAATATTTTGTTAGCATCATCTTTTCAAATCATCAACTTTGCACATTGTTTAAGTTAACTGAAACTATTCTTAATATCCCTCCAACTCCCGGTTGAGAATTCTCTTTTAAGATTTTTTTCACTCTTTTGAAACTATTCATCTGATTGATCTCAAATCAAGTGGAAATAAAAGGTCATGACCTGAAGATGTGTCACATAATGACATTATACCTGAATGTTTCTATATTTGTATAAGTACTGGAGGATTTGGTAAATTGACGATTGGGGTTTTCGGGGATATCCGTCCATCCATCCATCATAACTTATTCGTGGTTGGGTCGCGGCAGCAGCAGCCTAAGGAAGGAAGCCCAGACTCTCCTCTCCCGAGCCACATCTGGCAGCTCACTGGACGGGATGCCGTGATGTTCCCAGGCCAGCCAAGAAATATAATCTCTCCAGCATCTCCTTTCATTTCCATGCAGATGGCAGTCAACTCTAACTTCCCCTTAAAAAGAACGATGAGCTTTCTGTGTACTTTCTCCTTCTTCTGAAGGACACCTAATCTTGGATGGCACTGGACTTTCTTGATCTTGACGACTCAAAAACAGAGGTGGTGTTTGGATCCAGGTCTGCTGACGTAGCTCCTATAGATCTGGATTATTTAAAATGATTATATCTCCGAAACGAGTGTCGGTGATAGTAGGGTTTCACCCTGACCATCTCCGATCGTTAACTGAGTGCAATTTAGCTTTATTTGTATAGCACGACTTCACGACAATGTCATCTCAGGGCGCTTCACAGACATCAATTTGGGCCATATTCATAATAAATAGCCCTGCTAAGGGAAACCAAAAGATTGCATCAAATCTTGACATCCATCCTGAGCTGCAAGAGGAGAAGACAGAACCTCTGGCAAGATCTGGCTCAGAGAGGGCAGCCATCTGTCTCGACTGTTTTTTGGGGTGTTGAGGACAGGAAATTGATATACACTGGTTCCAGAGAGGCCTGAGAGCCAAAGGCTCTTCCTCCCATCGATTTCTTACAGGCTCTGGGAACCACAAGTAAACCATTTAGAATATATGAAACTCAGATCTCTGATATAAAGTGGAGCTTGGTCATGGAGAGCTTTATATGTCAGGAGAAAAATTTAACAGGGAGTCAATGAAAAGATGCTAAAACTGGAGAAATATAATCTCTTCTGCTGGTTCTCATCAGAACTCTCACTGCAGTATTTTGGATCAGCTGGATATTTTTAAGGGCATATTTGGGACAGAACATAAATAAAGAATTGCAATAGTCCAGTCTAGTTGCAAATTGGTTAAGTAACAATGGCATAGACAAATTTTGTCTGCATCACTCTGAGACAGGATGTCCCTAATTTTTTTGCAATATTACGTAGGTGGAAAAAAGCGGTTCTAGAAACTTGTTTTAAATGGACAAATCCTGGTTGACTCATCACCCAAAGGGGGGAAATCCTCCAGGATCAGAACTAATGCCCCTTGTGGGCCAGAAACATGTGGAAGGGCCTCAGCAGCAGGCCAGACATCAATATTATTAAGCTCAGCGGGGGCTACCGCTCCGATATCTTGAGCTGCACGATAGAGAGCAGTGACATCAGGCACCTCGGACTCCGGTTGTGGATCATCAACGTTAATGGTATCCATCATGATTTCAGCTTCTTGGATCTGGTGCGAACTGGATATCCGTGTCTCCAGTTCGGCTACTTTTTCAGCCTGGCGCACACAACTGACACAGTCAAAGGAGGACGGAGAGGTTACTGAAGCCATTTGAGCATACTGTTATCTAGGAAGGTGTTGCTGTGTGGTTGCTGCAGTACCAGCAGAATTGCCTTTTATCCGTGAATTTAAGATGATGGCAAATGTATAATGAAAATGATAAAGACAATAAACTTCAGTGACATCATTCTCTGAACCGTCCTGCAAGCTGAGTGAGCTGCCTGCTTGTTTTGACATGTAGAAATAACAGCTGAGGAGCAGCAGACACTCAGATGGAGCGGAGGAATTATTTTTTCTCTTTGTTTTGTGTCAGCAAAACAAATATCCAGTTAAATCCTGTTTCAGAGCAGCTAAAACCCAGAGAGCTCAGTTCAGCAGGAGATCCTATTAAACATTGACCTTCATTATCAAACAGTAAGATGATCAGTTGTTTTTCAGCTATGTGAAGAGTGGAGAGCCCTGCAGACGGCATCCTGCACTGATCTGTGGGTTAGGAATGAAAATAACTCTAAAATGAATATGTTTAAACAGGTCTTTAAAACACAGGACACATATGATCAGTGTTTAGAGGCCTAAAAGGTACCAGTTCTGCAAACTTCTGCCTCTCAGAAGACAGGCATGTTAGTATGACAGCCTGTAATGATGGCATGATTTCTACATTAGTGGACCTGTTTTCCCTTGCAACCCTGTTCATGCAACTATAGATGTTCTTCCACTAGTAGCAAACCCATCCATATGCATATATACAGATAGGAGGTTGGTATCGGACCCACATTCACTAGTTTTAGATTCTTAGACTTTCACAGGGCTTTAAGAAGATATTGCTGTAATGGGATGGATTTGTGCTTTTGAGGAGTGTGAAAGTAACACCAGACTTTATTTTTTCCCTGCTGATTCTAATCTGGACACAGACAACAACTTAAATTGTAACGGCAGAAACTGAGAACAGTACTTCCTGGAGCTGCATCATCCTGTCGTGAGTTGCCACAGCATGTCAGAACCTGCTGGCGCTACCACTTCAAGCTAATGCTACACCCCAACGGCTCAGACTTACATTACCCATATTATTTTTATTTCACAATGACCTGGTGACGCCTGATATTATCTTGATACACTTGTTTGGACCAGGACCTCCATTTTGGGAATCCTGTTGTAAAATTCTACAGAAACTTTCCACGTGTTAGTTCATCGATGCTGGTATCCAGATTCAGTCCAAACTGGTTGTGTTGGTGAATTCACTCGCTATAAGAGTCTGCTGCTCCCCCCACCTCCCTCTTTATTTAACCTCTGATTTTTCTCCAGTGCCTGCAGTGGTTTTGCATTAAATCTGTTGGTACTTTCACTTCCTGTTTCAGTTGTATTGCTTTAATTAACAGGAAATAAAATCTTCATTGCCTGTTTGTAGCTGGGTGTTATTAATGCTTTGATTTTTACATTCATCTGTCAAGTCTTTCCAAATTTGCCTCATTCTTTAAAAAAATTGCTTAATATTTACATGAACACTTTACATTTCACTGTTTTTCCATTTAGTCAGGATTTGCTGTGACTGGATCCAAACCTGTGGAAGAAGTAACTCACCATGCTTTTTGGTTTATGTAATTATGCTCATTTCCAGGTTCCTGATTGTAATTAACAGGCAGTTTAAAACATTAAATGTTTAAAATGTTAGCTTTGGGTGGAGAAAACATTGCTGAATAACAGTGTGACTAGCACAGTAGAAGTATAAATAGCCTTTTTCAGAAGGACTGCTCTGTAATGGAAACTGTGTTTTGAATTGCCGTGATGTGTCAGCAGACTTAAAGAAGAACAGAGGCTTATTGATTTTAATGGCCAAGATAAACTGCTGGCTCCACCTCATTCTGAACTTTTTAAACCCCACCAGTTCACAAGTTATCCAACTATGTTTCGGAGTAACAACGTGGATTCAGGGTAAATGCATGACTTAGTCTCAGCAAAGGAACGTTTTGTTCAACAGCTTCAAGCTACAGGGGGATTTTTTATTAAACCAGTTTGGATTAAGGCTTGTGTGAGTTTCTATTAGCCTTGCCTGAGAAAGTATTTCTTAATATATCCACTCCTCAGAAATAAAGTTCCACCTTCTAGTACCGGTTTGGGCCCACTTTTCTTCCACAACTGCTTAAGGTTTGATGTGAAAAAAGCTTTAGCTCGATACGGACATGTAGCATCACAGGTGCTGCAGATTTGAACTCCATGATGAATCACTTTAGCATATTCAGACACTTACATCTCCTTTCTTCTTCATTTTAATGCTCAGTTTGAACTTCAACAAATCATCTTCACCATGTCTACATGACTGCATGCGTTGACTTGCTGCCATGTGAATGCCTGGTTAGATGTTCATGCCAACAAGAAACTAAACGGGGGGACCTGATATAGGACACACCTCACTTGAGGAGATACTGTGACGAAAGTGGATCAGGAGGAAACTCAATTGAAAGCTGCACACATAAGCAAAAAAAAAAAAAAACAATGTCCTATAATGGAGACTAAATAATGGGGCTCATATGTTTAACCTTCCAATTAAAAGGGGTAGTAACATGAGACATGCAAGTTCATACGCTAGAAAACACAGAAAAAGCAGACATATTGACACGAGAAACCTGACTAGCAAGGAGAATATTTAGAGTTGTAGACAGTGGAAGACATTTAGACACAGATGGACTGTATTGAGGCGGGGCTGATGCTGATAAATGAAACAAAACAAGGCATTTGTGCAGTTATGAAAAGAGAAAATATAAAACCTTGACTGGAAAACACAATCAGTGGCATTGGTTGCAACACTTGTAATTATCACAGAAAACAATTATTGAAGTAACTGCATGTTCTTTATAGACTGTAAAGATCACTTTTACACATTTTGAGCTCTTTCACTGTCTGACATTTAGTTTTTCTCTAGTGTAACACAAGTAATAGGTTGCTATGAAGTATCATGTTGTAACATTGCAGGGGTGTTTGGTTAAGCTGGTATGTTCTGCCTGCTGCCCTTTTTCCATGAGACAGAAAACTTCTAACACTCAGACTTCCACTGCCTCATGGCTTAGTTAAGTGCTTTCATACATAATGGGGCCTATTTGTGGGGCTGGATCTAGCAGCAGATCATCTTAACCTTGTAAAGATTGCATGAAGAAGAACTAAAGGCAAATTGTGCTGTAATGCATACAGCACACTTTGACGCCATCTACATGACTGTCCATTTTTTGTGCGTTTTCAGAAAGGAAGAGGTCGGAAACAACCATCACTGCTTCTTCCTGTTCGTCCTCCATGTTTGATTGCACCATGTTTGTAATTGTGAACCTGATACTCTGATTTTGTGATTTGTCTTTTGTTTTCAAATGTGTCCCTAAATCAGTGAAGGTTCGAAGGATCCTGTAATGTGTGCCAGTTTTTAACCTGTTTGAGATAGATTGTAATCACATAGATGCAGTATGTTTGGAAGACTTTATGTGATGAGTGTGTCTCTATTTGCAGATGAGATCATGCAGCAGGAGATCAGACCCCTGGTGGCTGTAGACATCATAGAGCAACTTCATCGCCAGTTTGCCTTGCTTTCAGGTGAGAGACTCCATGTCCCAACGTCACATTATCATACAATGCATAAACTGTAGTTTAATGGCTAAAACTTGTATACATAAAGACAGAAGTGTGCATATAGTATTCTTTTCACAAGAGAAAAAAGCTGAGTATAAAGTGCAGTATGTTTACAGTAGCTGTGCACAACCTTGATTTTTATTCCCATTTCCAAGCCTGAATGAAGGCTGACACTAATTCATTAGTTACTCTAAAACAGACATATCAGATGTTTGGGAGACATGTCTTTGCTACCTGTGTCCATCCAGGGCCATGTTCCACTTGTTTCAGCACAATGTTCTAACAGGGAAAGCTTGTTTCTACCCCAGCTACCTAAATGTTTCGACACACACCAGCAATAAAGACAAGCTCACCAATAAATGCATACATCCTGGTCATATACAGACCTCCAGGGGGCAATATTAATGACTT
>JBAMHX010030147.1:0-11234 GCA_037177515.1 Pseudomugil tenellus
AGGGCACGCTGCTAGTAAAGAGTTACAGTAATCCAACCTAGATGTAACAAAGGCATGGATGAGTTTTTCTGCGTCACGTTTAGATAAAATATTTCTGATTCTAGCAATGTTCGCAGTTGAAAAAATGCTGTTTTACAAGGTTGGTTTATATGAGCCTTAAGTGATAAGTCTTGATCAAATAAAATTCCCAAGTTTCGTACTGTCAAACTGGAGGCTACACTTACACTGTCTAGGATGATTTTCTGGTTGGGGAGGGCATCTCTCAGATTTTTGGTACCTAGTAGAATGATGTCTGTTTTTTCTGGATTCAGGAGAAGGTCATTAATTGTCATCCAGGTCTTTATGTCCCTCACACAGGAGCTAAGCTTCTCAACTTGGTCGTTCTGGTCAGATTTAATTGATAAATACAACTGTGTATCATCTGCCTAACAGTGGAAATTAATGCCGTGTTTTCTAATTACTTTTCCAAGTGGTAGCATATAGAGCATGAACAGAACTGACTGTATCTGTACATCCATTTCTACTTCCCACTAACCACTTGTATTGTCCTTCAGCTGTCCTCTGAAGGTAGTGTGGATGTGAAGGTTAACATGCAGGAAGTCCTGACAAACCACGATGGACCAAGAGACCTCGACGGACTGTTGGGGAAGTACCTGTATGTGGCTGCACTGGTGACAGAGGACACGGGTAAGGTCACTACACCATCTTTTATCCTGGTCCTAAGCCTCACTTTAAAACTACTGTCTGAAAAACAGAGTTCATCTCATAGGTGGAATAACGCAAGAGGCGGAGTTTACTTCAGTCAAGTTTGTCAGGTCACCCTACCATCTGAGTCTGATATCTACGCCACCCTTCATTAAGCCGGGACTTCCTTATAACATCCAGGTATTTTTCTTAGATGCTAAACTAATAATATGATGCTTTGTGTTCGTGTGTTTCCCGTCATTTGTTCAGCAGGAAAAAAAATTCCAATTTGTTTCACTCCAGAGGGAATCCATCACTATAAAACCCTTAATATCCGTGGAAACTAGAGGGCCTTCATGATTAATTTCAAACCAATAGAATCATAGGGCCCTTATCTTTAGAGTTTTTTTTTGCAGAGCTGGAATAAAATCAGCACAAGTAAAACAAAACATTCTGGTTGCTAGCTCCCACAGTTTTCCACTAACAATAATGAGACAGATGTCTTTCAGAGATTTTTCCCTGCAGTGACTTGACAGACGTCTTTGTAACCAGCAGTCTTTGCTTTCATATGCTTTATTTATGTGGAGAAATGATCAGAAACTGTAAAGTGGACAGTAATTTGGATGCCAATGTCTGGGGGTTTGGATGCTGTTGCTTTTTTCTTATTATTGATACCTTAAATCAGAAGGTTAAATGTTACTTAATCCAATATATGAGAAAGAGACAAAAAACAGAGCTTTACATTATTTCAACTGACAATTCTTTGTTCAAGGAAAAAGCAAAATGTTACATATCTCTCTAAAGAGGAGGTGTACTTAGCTGTAGCAGGTTTCTCTAATACATCAAATGTGTGTCTCCATGGTTCAGCAAGAAGACCCGCCTGTTCTACAAAAAACTCCTTTTTTTCCTCTAACAATCTTGTTGTGTGTATGTGTGTGTGTGTGTGTGTGTGTGTGTGTTTATGTAAATGTATATTTCTGAGAGGTGTCGTTCTTCTTCTTGGTCCGCTTGAATTGGATGTTCCTGCAAGAGATTTCCCTCCCTGCATGACTTTTGTTTTCCTTACTAAGATAAGCAGAGCGTGTGATTTAGATAAACAGACTGTCCTTACTGAGGTGGGCCAATGGTCCTTATCTCAGGTCAGGCTGATCTGTGACTCACTCCAAAACCTTATTCCTTAAATGAATGGTAAAAATGAATAAATTACTTATAAAACTAGAAATAATAATTATATTAGCACATATATACAAAATATATATCAACAATACGGATGCCTGGTAGAATCTTTTAGTTGTTTTTAACAGTTATATTGCAATGCTACATGTTAGCGTCGGTTCAATGCTAAGTGTTAGATTTGCTGCTTTCTCTGGTCTGCAGACATCTTCCGGACAGTAGGGTCTTATGCTGATCCTGTAGATAGTGGGTCTAATCTAGATTTTGGTGATTGAAGAGATTGTCCTGGTGTCCATTAGTTTGTTGAGATACAGCTTTGCAAATAACGTTACCATCTACTATGCTAATGGGGACCTGGAGAGTCTGAGATCGACATCTGGCTTTCCAACAGATTAATTGACCTTTGCACATTCTGAATTCAGATTGAACTCACTGGGATGTCCACTACTAGGAAAATGAACTCTAGTTAGCAAAAAATTTAGCATAATGCTATTGTTATTGTTGGTTTGCTCTGAAAATACATGGGGACTTTCAGAAAGGAAGATGATGTTAACCTGTCCTTACAGAGGACGGGGGAACATTCAGAGAAAGAGATGATAAAGCAGATGTTTGGACAAAGAGACCAAACAGATGGTTCGATTCCCGGCTTGGTGACCTGGCAACCCCAAACAGGACAGACCAGGAACAGAACATGGGTTAACAGGAATTAGAATTAGGCCTGTGGCATATAGTAATAATTTCATTGTGTCCCCTCAGCAGGGGCCTGTCCTCATGTTAACAGCCTCATGTCTCACACAGATTATATCATAAAACCTGCTTCATTATTGTTGGAAAGGAAAATTTATACCCCCTCCAGACTCTAAATCCTAGCAACGTCCTTGGCTCATTGGCTGCTGCCAAGATTGTAGTTTCAGTTTGTGGATCTTTGGTTTTGTCTCCTTGGTTTCTAGTGTGAACGGTGGATTAACATTAGTGTGTCTGCAGGTCCTAGTGAAGGATCACCTGGACAAGCCAGTGAGTGAGGTTCCGGTGCGTCTAGTGGAGCGAGAGATGCTGACTGATAGGAGGGAAGTCATGACTCCAAACTGCGAGGTTAGCACCTCTACGGGATCAAAAGGCCTGGCCTACTTCATCTGTAACCCTGTCCCGAATGCTGCCACATTAAAGCTGAAGGTGAGAAAGAGGAGCAGTGCTATTTACCTGCTTTTGTTTATTGCTTCTGTTTTCACAGGAAGGTGTTTTATTTCTTCTAATTTCTGTCTTCTTGTTGTTGACACAGTTTGAAACAGCAGAATCCAACCTCCCTAAACAAAGTCAGGCGAGTCTGGAGCTGAAGGCAGAGGCGTACCACTCCCCAAACCGCCGCTACCTTTACATCAACACCCCGATGTTCGGCCATAGCCTGGAGGTGGGCCACTACAGTAACATCAAGGTGTACACGTCATCGCCCTCCTTTCTGCAGATCAAAACCCTCAGCTACCTGGTGAGATGACAGAGCTGCTCATCACCACAGTTTGTTCTGTTGCCATGGTAACTGATAGCATCACTGTGTTCCTCCAGGTGATGTCTAAAGGAAAAGTGGTGCATCATGACAGTCAACCTTACGTGGCCAGCACAGACAACACACAGAATGTGAACTTCCTGGTAACAGCTGCCATGGTGCCATCCATTCGGCTGCTGGTTTACTATGTGCTGCATGGAGAGGGAACGCCCGAGCTGGTAGCTGACTCTGTCTGGTTTGACATCAAAGCCAAGTGTGTCAACGGACTCGATGTGCGAACAAACACCAAGGTATGCCGTCAACTCTGCATGCTGAAGCGTCTACGACTCGCTAACTAATCCTGGCTTTTAATCAAAGAGAGAAATAAGTATGGAATATGGAAAAATAGGGAAATAAGTCATTCTGGTGAGAGCTGTGTCTTAGAGGGCTGGAAATAGTTTTGAAAAATAAAATCTGTAGCAAAAAAACGTAATATTGAACAACAAAATATTGGGGGGGGGGGGCTTAATCTTCCCCTTACATTGATTTAGTTGGCTCGTGACTGGCTCTAATATGTCTCTGTTCATAATTAGTATAAGATCACAGATATTAGTTGGCTGGTATGTATTATATCAAAGGCCTTGTCGGTGTACACCAGATATATCCAAGTGACAGCTCTGTCACTTAGCTACAAAAAGTTTTCTTACCAGTTGAATGAAGCTGGAAGCGTCCACTGTGAAGGGACTGCAGGTTTAAATATAAATAAATAAAAAAAAATGATCAATGATCTTCCATAATCCTTGAGAAAGAAAACTTCTATCCAGGGCCCTATATCAAAGTGAAGGTAAAATATATAGATTAATTACTTTGACCTTTTAAAAATGTATGTTATTGTTATCATCATTATAGTTTTGTATAATAATAATAATAACAGAATTATTGGAATAAAACCTGCTGTGCAACACCCACAGTTTTCAGTGAAATGAACTACTCCATAATCCTCAGCCAATGGGAGCGATTCACTGGTTAAGGCGCTCCGAATGCATTCAGAACGTGTCATGAATGCACATTTTAAAGAGGCTTTTACTCATGTTTGTGACTTAATTGACCTTTCATAAAATATCAAATGCCTGAACGTTGCCTGTCGTTTGGCTGGAGGATGGCAACAATCGTGGAGGTTCCATGGCGTGTTCTTGACACTTCCCTGCACAGACATTAAATCCATCATGGCTTCTTCTTCAATGCTCCTTCCAGTAGTTTCTGCTCAACACTACCCCCATGGTTTCTGTTGATAGAACCTCATTTGGTACATTGAGTTCATAGCTGCTAGTTTCTCTGAAAACAAGCTGAAACAAACTCAGATGACATGTATGAGAATTAGCATGAACATCTGCTCACTGTGATTTGCATGTGAAGATAATTTTATTTCCAAGCTAGAGATGAAAATGATCAATATTATTACACATTTATAAGATATGTGTGTGTGTGTGTGTGTATGTGTGTGTGTGTCTGTGTGCTAGACACATTCTACATTTCAGACATTCTACAAGCCAAAGGAAGATCTTCACATGAACATAAATGTGAATCAGGATGGTGTGGTGGCTCTATCGGCCGTAGACACAGCTGTGTTCAGCCTTCGGCCTAAATACCAAGACCCTGTTTCCATGGTAATACAAAGAACACCCCCTTTTTTTACAGTGCTTTAAATAAAAATCTTCATAAATAAATTAAATAAAATTGAAAATGTATCTTTTGAAAATAATGATAAAAATGATTAGATTACATGTTGAATGATTAATTCAAGGCTAAATAAGTATGGATTTTTCTGTAAGTATAATTAAAAATGCTTTAATTTTTGCCTGGGACAGAAGAAACCTTTCATATAAACAATCCTTATTAAGCCTTATCTCCTTTTAAAATAAGACCTAATTGCACTGTGTAACTCCTTACTACTGTCATTTTAATTGGGTCCCACTATTTGGTCTGCACTCTTTATTACCGTATTACCGTCCTGTTGTGTCTTAAATCAGTTGTTATTCAATAAAACTGATGGACCTGACAGCCCCCCCAGGTTGACCCCACGACCTGATGGTCAGAAACCACTTATGTGGTAGAGTGCACTCAAAATAGTTTAAGAAATCTATAATGCATTTGCCTATTTTTATGTAAGCCCATTTTTGCTGCAATTAATGTCTTAAATTTTACTATTAAACAGAAGCCTGCATTAAGCAGTTACATAATTCAGCCATGTCAACTGAAATTGTCTAATGTTTCAACCTTTGTGGCGTCTAGAAGGAAAAGGGAAAAGACAGAAAAGATTTATTTACAAAGTGTGTTAAACAAAAGTAAAGAATAAAGAACAGCTTTCTGTGGCAGTAACAGCAAAACCAAAACCTCTGTAATCACAGACAAAAACTAACCAAAGACAGCAACACAAAATAAAAGCCAGAAGTTCTGTAATTCTACAGCACAAATAGGCAATCAACATCAAGAAGAGTTTGGCAAACTGTCACAGTTAGACACAGCTGCCCCAAATGAAGGCGACAATGCTCTTTGAGCAGGAAGGAGTCTTTATGGATGGCCAGAGCAAGAAGAGATAGTTCTGAACGCATGGTGTTATGGGCGGAGCAGAGGGTTGGCAGCCAATAGTCTGTAGCATTGAAGTCACTCCATTTACATACAGGTAGGCCAGCAGGCTTAGGGCCATAACAACATAACACACAGACACATCAGTAAAGCTGCAAATGGTACCATTTCTGATTACAGCAAAACTCATAGTCTGCATTTGTAATTAATCTTTGAAAAACTACAAAATACTGTAGAAATGGGCACAATGTCAGTTGTGTGGGGCGCTAAGTTGACTTGATGCTGAGAGGAAGGCATGCAGACCAAAAACATCAAAAGTAACTGAGTGAAATGACTTTAACAGGCTGTCTGAGCTCACAAAGGCAATCAGTCAGATGATCCCCTACTGCAAGATGACTCAAAACTCATTGCGAGAGCATGCAAAAGTATTACACGTAAACACAAAAGGAAAAAATCCACTGTGTCCCTTGGGGGTCTCTGTAGAAAACAGCCGATGTGGGGTCTTTTTGTTGTTTAATGAAGCTAATTGGAAGAGGTTAAAAAATGGATGGGTGAACAATAAAGAGCTACGATTTCCTTCAAAAGACAACCAGGTTCTTGAAGATGAAAACAGTTAAGCCCTCAATGCGGATGACAAAATGTCCACGACAAAAAAACCCATTGTTTTTGTGTGAACAGCCAAGAAACCTGAGAGTTTCCCCTTCTTTATGAACACTTTTAACTATATAAAGCCTTCAAGCAAAGCATCATATCTTATACATGCAGTTTCAGAGAAATTTATATAAAAATAAATAAAAAAATAAATAATAAATAAATAAAATCACTTCATGGTAGAAACTGTTTTCAAAACCCTCTTGGTTACCATATGATACAGGTCTCCTGCCTGCTGGTGAACAGCAGAAAGCCAAAGATTATACAACAATATTTTGACTTATCGCATGGTAGTAAAAGGTTAATATTTTTCTGATTTTGTTGCAGGGCCAAACTTCAGGTTTCAATTAATTTGACGTTTTTGCCCATTTATTCTTAGGTTGGGCTTTAAAGAGTAAATTTTTTTTTGTAAAATGTATTAATTTTCTGGTTGCACTTCATATTGCAGCACTATATTACCATGGTAACACACTAGTGTCATGCCAGTAATGCAGAGGTAATAACTAGGTTATAATCTAACTAGTATAACCTAGGATAAATAGACCAAAGCTCAAGTTACAGGCTAATAAGAGACCTGGAACCTGCAGCAATAAAAGGAAACTAACTCAGTGATGACAAAACTGTACTGCAACATCGTAGTAATAATTTTGTAACTAACTGGAGCTAAGATGAAAAAAATTAAGTATATTACAGTTAAAAATATATATTTAAAAGATGGAATGTGGTAACATAATTCTGAGAGAAGGTTAGAATTCCTTTCTTTCCAAGTGACCCTAATACTCCTCAGTACACATGGACACCGGCAGTGAATTTGATATTGAAAAAAAAACCTTTCACAAAATTGCACACAAACATGACACAAAAAGATATTCATTCATTGAAAACAATACTTTCACAGAGGTTTATCGAGACAGCATGTATACAAAATGTTTGTGTATTGTACAAAATTGTGTATTACGACTTTCTATCTGCGATAAATATAAAGCAAATTAAAAAGAACGATGGAACACTGATGCCTCGTTAGCCATGGTAACATAGTTGTTTGGCCCTTTGCTCTGGTTGTAAAGGCCCAATGTGTTTAATAGCCCGGATGTTTGTGGCACTCAATGCCCAAAAAAGTAACTCTTCTATAGCTTCTATTAATCTTCCTCAACCACTGTATGGTGGGTTTATCTTCAGCCATCAAAGTGTGAAGAGTCCTCTCATATTTGGGAATAAGGTCCTACAGCGAGGAGTTCCTTTATGTTGGGGTCTTGTTCAGGAGTGAGGGAAGGATGGAGCAGGAGATTTACAGTAAGATCAGCCAAATTCTACAGTGATGTGGACTCTGCATTGGTCTGGTCAATAAAGTCTATGGTCTGTCTTCATGTCCTGAGCTAAAAGGGCAGATCTGGATTTACCTTCCTACCTTCACCTATGGTCACCAGCTGTGGGTGACGAAAGAACCAGGTCTCTGGACTCTACCTTAGTGATAGGAGTCCAGTCCTGTCATCCAGGACGAGATCAGAGTAGAACAGCTAATATATGATGGCTATATTCTGCCAGCATTCCTTCCTGCTTTTGCTGCAGCAACAGTGATGGTTTTAGCGTGAGTTATATTTTTAAGGTTCCTCACATTTGTGGAGAATAATAGTTTGATCCTCCATGGTAAAATACGCTGCTCTGGGTTTATCCATGTTTGTGGTTGGTCAAAACCTCCAAACACCACCTCTCATGTGAACCCACACTAAGCAGAAAACCCTGGGATGAGTTGATAGGATGATAACCAGTTTCGCTGAACAGTTTATCCCAGATCCTGAATGTTTGGCTGAGAGAACGGAGATAAGTGTGAGCTGAGTTAATCACGTTATGTCGTACAGGCCATGTTGTTATGGCGGGAGGATGGAGATGAGGACCCTAATGCAGGATGGAGGAGGCAACCGGAATGCAAATAAACTGATTTATTTCAGAATTAAACCTCTGAACTGAACAGAAACTAAGTTCAACTAATTGTCCGGAAATTAACTAAGAAAGCAGGTGTTATAAATACAAACCAAGACAACAACACATGGGTGAATACAATAACAAAATCAACACATGTGCACTAATGAACAGAGCATGAAGCTAAACAGAAACGCAGGGCAAGACAGGAAAACTGCAAAATAAAAACAGGAAACCAACACAAAACCATCATAACACGTGTGACACGGAAGGAAGGAATTCACTGGATGTTATTTTTACTTTTACTGCAAAAGCTAAAAAAATTGTATCAGCTTAGGGGTATTTAACTGGTAGATACAGAAATATCAACTCCAGAGTATCACTAGGGCTTTCCTCATATGAGTTGTGTTTATAGCAGCCATGTGCAGCTGTGTGACACGATGTCTGTTGGCTCGCAGGTCTTGCATCACATCGAACATGCTGACATGGGCTGTGGAGGAGGTGGTGGTAAAAACAACTCCGACGTCTTCCGGCTGGCGGGCCTCACCTTCATGACCAATGCCAACGCATACCCAGTGAGCAGCAGTAAGTGTGTCAATACGCTAATTGATCAGATGCGGATAACACACACTGGTGTTAATGTCGCATGAGACAACCATGTTGTTGACTGAATAACCCGCATGTGTGTGCAGGTGAGCCATGTACAGCCATTAATCGTATAAAGCGAGCCTTGACTGTACAGGAGAAACTAGATAAAGGTATGTTTCCACCTGCTGACATGTTCCTGCAGGTAACAGCTGTGCATTTGATTGGTTTGTGAGGAAAACTTTGCCGTTGTACGGACACAAAAATGATTCAAATATATAATTAATATATATAATTAATTACTTTCATTTGTCAGAAATAATCAAATTCTTGTGTTGTAATTTGAATAAATTAAATAAATGTAAAAACACGTAATTTTTTTTTTTTTTTTTACTATTTAACTATTTGACACTTCTTAAGCCACTGTCCATGATAACTTAAATATTACACTTAAATATTTTCCCATGTGGTCACTCTGCTCCTTAAGTCATTGTAAAATCATTTCCTGATAAAAGTATCCCTGCCTTTGACTTTTTTATGTATTCAAATTTGTGATTACTTCCCCCACAGTAGTCCTGATCTCTCTCTCTCTCTGATATTGTAATTTTTTGTTTAAAACAAACATTGAATATTTTCTGGATACTGGCATTTGAAAAAAGGAACTAAATATTTGTTTTAAGGATTTCTTCTGTCATGTTGTAGTTTCATGCTTATTCTTCCTGTCAGACATGTGATCAGTCATCTTTAATATGTGAAGGACTAAGAAACCAAAATCCCTGATACGTAATAAAGGAGGAAGAGGTTATTTAAGTTATTTAATCTGAAAGTAAACCAGATGTGTTATCTTCTCGTTTTTTCTTTTTATAACTTTTTTTCTTTGTTTGTTTATTCTGAAAACTGTTTATGTTACAGAGTTTGCATAGCACTACTGTATATGACCGGAGGTTTTTAGTACATCGTAAATTCTCAGTTTTATTCTCTTAATCTGAAGTAAAACTGGGATGTAGAAACATCTAAATATATAGAGAAATGAGGGACAGATTAACCTCAGTCTCTTATTAATTCATACAAGTTTTATAAATCAAATTTGAAAATAAAGCAAAATAAATGACTTCCAAAAAAGTTTTCATTTTTAATTTTACTTCCATTTTCTTCCAGCTTAATATGACCCTGACAGAGAGGAAGCCTTGCCCTTCTGGATACCAACTATTACCAATGATAATTAGCTTAATTTTATTTTAATGCTGGCATGAAATTGTGAAACCAGTAAGACCATTTTAAATGTGCTTGTGATGATGACCTGTAACATTCCCGTGTGCCTGTCCAGCTAATAGTTATGGAAACAAGAAGGCATGCTGTGAGCACGGGATGAAATATATCCCGAAGAGCGTGACCTGTGAGCAGTTTGCTATTCAGAAATTCAGGAAGGAAGGACCCTGCAGAGACGCATTCAAAGAGTGCTGCGAGTTCATCCAGAAAAGTCTGGACCAGAATGACAGACTGGTGCTGGCACGTCACCGTGAGTCATATTACACACAGCAACTGATGAGGAAGCCGTCATGATGTCATCCTGACAACCGGTTTGTGTTTGCATGAGCAGAGTTGGGAGCAGACTTCAACGAGGTTCCTGCTCTGGTACGCAGCTACTTTCCAGAGAGCTGGTTATGGGAGGCACACGAAGTCAGGTGACCTTAAGCAAACACATCTTTAGAACTTTTGTCAGGATGAAGTAGCCAAAATCCACTGATGATTCCCTAGGTTATTATTATGGACAAATAAACCAGTACAGATCCGTGGAGAGCCCACAGCAATGTAGAAACCAGTAAAGATGAAGACAGACCAATAGAAACCAGCACAGACCAGTAGAGACAAACTAAGGACAACCTGCAGTCAGTTGTTCTGGACCTGGTGTCACTCGAGCTGTTATGAGATCTACCACAGGTCCGTGATGTTTTGACAGCTCAGAACCAGTATGATGAAGCAAAGACCACTCAGAGACCAGTTCAGGTGTTTTTTCTCATTTCAGTGTTTTATCCAGATTGACGCAGAATTCTGGGATCCATAAAACACTAATGAGACATGTAGGAGACCGTTTTTCCTGTCAAGGACGAGGACACTGGTTTCTTTAGATTGAGAAGAATATAAATTTAATAAT
>JBAMHX010030148.1:0-11229 GCA_037177515.1 Pseudomugil tenellus
ATTATTAAATTTATGTTCTTCTCAATCTAAAGAAACCAGTGTCCTCGTCCTTGACAGGAAAAACGGTCTCCTACAGTCTCATACATACTATCTCATACAGTAAATTAGAAATGTAACTGGTGTTTTATCTCTGATGTACTATGTAAACAGCTTCTGTTACAAGTGACACTTGTTCTCTCCGTGTAGGCATTTCTGGGGATGTTGGGCCTGTTTGAGTCACAAGAGTGTCTCTCATATCTTGTCCTTGTGATCTTGTTAAAACTGGAACTCTTAGCCAGTACCGTGTCTTTGAATTATCCTCAGAGTCTGATGTGTCACTATTATGGGTCTGTTCTCTGTTACTTTGACTTGGTTTGTGGCCTCTGACTTTTTTTCAACAGGTACATTGTTTGTCTCCTGGGGAATACACACAGGTAAGTCGTTCACAAAGTGAAGACGGTTTCTGTGGAGAGTTTTGATTTTCTTGTCATTGTCTTCAGGGTAGACTTTGTAAATGGGATTCTAATTTACTTGTTCTTTTAAAATGTGGACAGTTTGCTCCCAATATGACCTTTTTCTTGTCCTGCTAGTTCACTCATGTTGCGTACTAAAACTCTGTCACCAGCCTCCAAAACAACTTCTTTGACATACTGGTCATAGTTTCTTTTCCCTCGGCCGCTAGATTGCTGGCTATTGTTGGCAGCAATACGGTAGTCTTCTTTCATCCTCATGATCCATCTCTGCACATATCCTTGTGGTGTCTTGCTTTCTTTTTCAGTTTGTAGGCCGAAGAGCAGGTTGACAGTTAAGCGGGGATGGCGGCCAGACATGAAAAAGTAAGACAAGAACCCTGTAGTGTTGTGTTTCGTGCAATTGTGATATGTGATATGGTGTTGTGTGGGAGTGGCTGACACCTGCAAGCTGCTGTAGGCCTCTGAATAGTGTGTTCTCAAACTCACGGCCTTGGTCGTGGGGCAATCTCGCTGGGTAACTGAAAGGAGGGATGTAATCATTGAATATTTTCTCTGAAGCAGTTCTTCCAGACTTGTTTCGTGTTGCATAGACCTGGGCAAAGCATGTAAAGTGATCTAAAACTACAAGAATTTATTCATAGCCACCACTGCTCTTTTCCAAATGCATGTAGTCAATAGACACTAGCTCCATGGGTGCACAGGTACTGATTTTGCCCATTGGTGCTCTCACATGAGTGGCTGTTTTCTTCTGTTTAATACAGGGTCATTTCCTGGTCACATAAGCCAAACTATGGCTATGGTGAAGATATTTCAGTACCAATGGCCAGTATTCAGCTGGTAGGAAAAGTTGTTTTCTTCCGTTGGCTTTCCTGTACAGTAGGTCACATTCAATAACCAATTTTCCCCACTCATGCAGAAGTCTTTTCACTAAACCACTCATGCTCTGTCTATCTCTGTCTGTCAGTATTGCCTTTGTCTCTTTTGGCTTAATAAGCTAATTTATTGTGAAGTCTTGTCTTTGTGCTCTCACGAGTTCTGGGTGACTAATAGTAGGCAGGACTGATGTGGGTGTCTCCGTGTCTTGGGCCAGATTGAGGGCAGCAACATAAGCAATGTCTTGTTTTTTGGCTGGTTCAGTACCTTCCCAAGTAGCACAGACAATGTCTTGGCTAAGTTTCTTAGTACACTTCTCCACATAACTCTTAATGTCCAAGGAAGGCGTGACATAGTGTTGGCATCCATGTTAACCTATCCGGGCCTGTACTTGATGTTAAATCTGAAGTCTGCAAGCTCCCCCACCCACCTATGTCCTGTAGCATTCAACTTTGCAGAGCTCATTACAAATGTCAGCGGATGTTGGTATATATTGTGAAGTCTGGGGCATAAAACAAATACTCCCTGAACTTTTCACATACTGCCCATTTAAGTGCCAAAAACTCTAGTTTACCAGAGTGGAGTCAAAGTTCGTGAGCCATATGCAATGACTTTCAGTTTTCCGTTGGTACAACAGGCCTCTGAGCCCTTTCTCACAGGCATCGGTGTGCAGGACAAACGGCGGTTCAAAATCTGGATATGCCAGCACAGGTGGATGAGACAGTATGTCAATCAGCTGCTTTAGGATATTGTCATGTTTAGCTGTCCAGTGGATAGGATTCTTTGAGGGCAACTGGGAACCTTTTCCCCTCTTTGTGCTCCCTGGTGTCCTCTCAGAACATCCTTTTACTTGCAGCAGGGCATATAATGGTTTTGCAATCCTGGAAAAGTCCTGAATATACACACTGTAGTAGCTTCAAAATCCGAGAAACCTTCTCAGTTCACACACATTTGTTGGTTTTGTATCACCAAGTGATCTTACAGCTTCAATGTCTTTCAGGTCAACTTGGACTCCATTTGCTGAGACCAGCCTCCCCTGGGCAGAGCTTGACTGCATGATGTTGCAGGGCTCTAAGGATTTTGCGTACTGTCTCAACATGCTCAGTAAAACTCTTTGAATAGCAGAGGATGTCATCCAGGTATGATATACAAGGTGTTAAGCATTTCCTCCATGCTGCGCTGGAATGCAGAAGGTGCATTTCTGAGGCCAAAGGCACAGTTTTTTGTTTTAATAGTCTGTAATCGATACAAAGTCTTAGTGTGCCATCTTGTTTCCTCACACAAACAACAGGTGCAGCGAACGGTGACTTTGACCTGACTATCCAACCTCTAGCAAGAAGGTCCTGAATAAATTCATTCACCTTTTTATAGAGTGGCTTTGGGATATTAGTATATGTACGCTGAACTGGAATATCATCTCTGAGATTGATAGTCATTTGCAAGCTTGGGATATTCCCAATGTCAACATTGTCACGAGCAAAAACCCCTGATTCCTCAAATAGCATTCGTTTTACCACACCATGTTGCTCTGGTGCTAGGTGACTGATGTCCACGGAAGGGTTGCAGTGAGCTGTCTTGGGTGGCTCCTGATCATTGCTGGAATTAGGCACACAGTCTACAGTGTGGAAAGTGAAGGGTAAGGTTTCACTAAGGTCACTGGGATTGTCTCAATTATTCTGACAATGGGCGCAATAGAACCTAGGACAGTTAAACTAAGGAGAGTTACAGTTTGTTTGGAGTAGTTTGACACAGGTATTTTAACAAATGGACTCTTTGTTTGGTATATTTTCAAAAGTCCTGCTCCAACACTGAGTGGCTCAAACAATACAAGGGACTCTGTAGAGCTGATACTCTCGGGCACTCTGCATTTTATGTAAGCAACTTGACTTGGATAGATAGTAACAGCTTTATATCCTACTTTTACAATTGCTGGTTCTTCAGGGAGCTTTTGTGTCTGGAGGAAACTTACTAATGTAGTAATGTAGTAGTGGTGTCAATATCCATGGCTCTGGCAATAAGCTCTAGGAGCTTGGTGTTTCCCCAATTGTCTTTAATGAACTCATAGATCACTTTAAAGCCAACTATTGGTTTCTCGATCTCAAGGCAGCTCACTAGGAAGGGTAAACGTATGGATAAGTCTGGGTCAATGTTACCTTCCAGGTTGACTACTACATCTACCCACCCATCATAAGGCACCGCATCTCCTGTGACAGCCCATACATTGAGATCATCAGCCATAAGTTCACTTAAAGGTCTGATTGATTGCCCTGGTAAGTACTTGTTTAACCATGCATGGTCTAGAAGACTCACACCAGCTCCAGTGTCCAATACCACCGTTACCAGCCATCATGCATTTTAAAAGGGATTGGCAACCAACAATTGGGACTACTAATTCATGAGGTTTGTCTTTTTTTACAGTCTCTTGTGAACTGGTATAACCTGCTTTTCTCATTGACTTTGCTTTGGACTTTTCCTTTGAGTGGGACTGCTGAGAGTCATCGGTCAAGGGTGGTCCCTCTGCCCTGAACGTCTCCCATTTCCCATCAGCGTGTGCTTTTTCAGGCAACCTACTGCGCGATGGCCTTCTTCTCCACATACAAAGCAATGGTTACAGTTTGGTTTGGCTTGGGCAACTACTGAGTCTTTGTCCTTTTCTCTCTGTTTGGGCTTTGGGCATGTTTTTCTGCTCTGGAGTTGGGAGTAGTGTTAGTGTTTTCTGATTTTCCATGGCTTGTGTTAATTCCTCTACTTGGACGCTAAGTCTCTGGAGTGTATTGTCTTGGTAACCATAGCTGAGTTTTTCATCATCCTTGTTTTTCTCTTTGTGCTCAGTATTGGCTACGTGGGCATGAGTTATCTTTGGGCCTGAGCTGCGACCAAGTCTGCGCTTTCGTTCACTTTCTTCTGTTGTTTGAATTACTTGCCGTAACAGTTCATCACTTCATCACTAACGGTTGGATCACTAAGGAGTGTCGTCAGGTCTTGGCGAACACTTTCATACTTCTCCCCCACACCCTGAAAGATGGTGTTCAGAAAGATGCATTGAATTGTGGACATGTCATATATAACAACTGAGTCTGGCTGTTTTTGTGAAAACATAATCTTTTGTTTTAGTCTAATCATCCCGTATAAGAACTGTTGAGGAGTCTTGTTTTCATGTTGTTTGGCACACATTAAATCTTGGAAGAGCTCTGTGCTACTCTTTTCTCCTAAGTGGGACTGCAGAAAGATTTTAAGCACTGCAATTGTGAGATCTTCCTTAATTGTTAGCATGTCATAGAAATGACCTGGCTTGATGGCACTAAGCACACCCCTAATGACTTCGCTTGGTGTGTGATTTTCTTTGAGACCCTCATCCATTTGTTTGCAGATGCTACTATAGCTGATCTCTGATGTTATGTCACTTATCATTCCTCCATGTATCTTAAATTCTTTGCGGGATAGCAGCGGCAAATCTTTCATGGCTATCATGCTCTCACCAGTGTGGCTTGGATTGGTCCCTGAATGAGTGAGAAAATGTTGTAGAGAGGACCACTGCTGGATGGCCTCACAAGTTGGAAGTGGTGGGCCTCATGATGTGAGACTGGTGATGATTTACTTGCTGGCTAGTGGAGTGACTGCTATTTGCTAGGGTAGCTAAAAGTCTCTCAGGATCTAGCGAGGTGGCAGTAGGTCGGGCTTTATGCATTTGACTTTGCATTTAACAACGTCTTTATTTATGTCCCACTACTGCTCTCTTGTGGCTGGGATGTGTGAGCCACATTTTTGCTGACATCTTCCTCAACTTGAAGGGACACAGGGTCTTGACAATGACCTGCCATTGCTTCATCTATGATGCAATCAAGCCTTTTCAATAATAGCAAGCCCTGTTCTCCTCGCTCCAGGAGAGCTTGACACATCAGGCAAGTGGTAAGATATTTCACACAGCTCTCTTCATCATCACTACTTAGCTAAGTAGCATCAAGTTCTTTGAATGCTCCTAAACTGGTGGCAATAAAGTAAGCTTCACTAGCTGTGAGCTTCTTCTTGATACTCCAGACTAATCCCTTTGTCTCATTGGCCGACATTGTACTTGTCATGGACACTTGGGTTAACAGCACTGCACTCCTTAGGTTTGTGCACCCTCTTCATTGGTCACTTTCCTTCTTAGTGGCACACTGGAACACCCCTAGCTCCAGTAACAGCAGTCCTTGTGGCCCTGGTGTTCAGTATCACTGGATCAGCAGTGGTGTGAAAATCTATCCTGTGACTGACTGGAAGCCAGTGTAAAAATTTTAAAAATGGTGTTATGTTTTAAGATCTTTTAGTTCTAGTAAAAGCTCTAGCAGCAGCATTTTGGATAAGCTGTAGATGTTTTATGCTCTTTTTGGGAAGTCCTGTTAAAAGACCATTACAAAGATCCAGTCTACTGGAGATGAAAGCATGGATGAGTTTTTCCTGGTCTTTCTGGGAGATTAAACCGTTAATTCTGTTGATGTTTCTGAGTTGTTAAAAAGCTTTTTTGATCACAGCTTTGATGTGGCTGCTAAAAGTCAGATCTGAGTTTATCAACACTCCAAGGTCACAGACTTGATTGGTAGTTTTAAGACCCAGGAGTCTCCAGGTGTTTACTGAGGCTGGCCCTTTGCTACCAAACATAATTATTTCAGTTTTATCTTCATTTAATTGGAGAACATTTTCTCTCATCCAGGTGATTATTTGCTCTAAACAGTGACAAAGTAGATCTATTGGTCTGCAGTCGTCTGGTGATAGACACATAAAGTTGTGTATCGTCTCCATAACTGTGATAATTGATGTTTAAGTTCTGTAATAGTTGACCCAAAGGGAGCACAAGTTGAACAGAAGAGATTCAAGAACAGACCCGTGAGGTACTCCACAAGTCATGGCTTCTCGCTCAGATTCATAGCTGCCGATCGTAACAAAATAACTCCGCCCTTCTAAATAGGACCTGAACCAGTTAAGGACCTCTCCAGAAAGTCCAACCCAGTTTTCCAGCCTGTGCAACAGGATTCTGTGATCTACTGTATCAAACGCAGCACTGAAATCCAACAGAACCAAAACTGATATTTGACCTGAATCAGTATTGAGCCTAAAGTAATTTAGGACTTTAACCAGAGCTGTTTCAGTGCTGGCATGAGGAAGCCTAACTGGAATTTATCAAGATTTCTACTTTCAATTAAGAAATCATTAAGCTTATTAAATACAACTTTCTCAATTATCTTGGATATAAGGAGAGATTAGAGACTGGCCTATAGTTTCTCATTATAGAGGCATATAGAGTACATTTATTCAGGATAGGCTTAATGGCAGCTGTCTTCAGTGACTTGGGAAAAACATCTTTTGCCTGTGAGCTGTTGACAATAGGCAGGAGATCACTTTCTACAGAGGTAAAAACTACTTTTAAGAAGTCAGATGGTATCAAGTCCAGAGTGCAGTGTTGTTGATTTTAAATGCCAAACTATTTCTTGGAGGATTTTTAAATCTAACATATTAAATTGAGACATAACATCTGAGTTAGTTCTTGGTTTAGGACTTAGACTAATTTATTTGTTTGGCTGTGTGGCATTGATATTTTGTCTAATTGTTTGGACTTTTCTATTAAAGAAGTTGGCAAATTCATCACCTTTCTCAGTGGAAAGGAGCTCTGGCCTGAAATGTTTAGGTGGATTTGTAAGTTTTTCAATCATAACAAACAGAGAGCGAGAGTTGTTGACATTCTTGTTAATCAGCTGAGATAGATACCGCTCTCTGGCCTTGAACAGCTCATTGTTATAATTTTGCAGGCTTTGTTTGTACAAATCATAATGAATTTTAAGTTTTTTTTCCTCCATGGACGTTCAGCTTTTCTAGATTACTTCTTTAGATTTGCGACCATATTGGTATTTCGCTATGGTGTCTTCTGTTTACTTATGGTGCTCTTGATTCTTATCGGTGCAACGGCATCCATTGCATTCAGGATTTTCATATTAAAATTATGCAATAGTCCATCAGCTGAGTCTGTAGTTGTTGTTTGTAAAACAGCTATGGCCTTGATAAACTCTGAGCTTGTTCTCTCATTAATGTACCTCTTCCTCACCGAGAAGCAGGTTGTTTGGACATTCTGATTGATAAGTAAGTCAAACAAGATAAAGAAATGGTCGGACAAGGCCAAAACACAGGAAATATCATCACCTTTAGAAATTATCAGGTCCAGAATGTGACCTCGAACGTAGGTTGGTTCATTTACATGTTGACATGAACCAAACATGTCCAATACAGAAGAAAATTCTTTGGCATAACCATCTGCTAAATTGTCTACGGTAATGTTAAAATCACCAGTTAAAATAAAATGGTTAAAATCCGTGGAGATAACTGACAACAATTCAGAAAATTCATCAATAAAACGTGCACAATGTCCTGGAGCTCTGTAGAGGATTAAAAACAGGATTTTAGGGATACCCTTTAAAACAATTCAAAAGAAGTAAAATCACCAAATAAAACGTCTTTGCAATGGAATGAATCTTTATATAAGGCAGCTTCTCCTCCTCCTTTCCTTCCAGTTCAACATTTATTCATAAAACTAAACTGAGAAGGGGCTGTTTCATTGAGAACAGTAGCACTTGTGCCTTCTATTAATCATGTTTCTGTTAGAAAAAGAAAATCTAAACTATGAAAAATGATGAAGTCATTAACTAACAGTGACTTAGACCTAATATTAAGTAAAGCTAACTTTATGGAGGTTATACTGGTCTCTATGCTGAGTGGTACGTGGTACAGTTAACAGATTAGATAGAATCATCCTACAAGTTGACCGCTTTCGATTCCTTTTTTTTTCTAACTAATACTGGAATCCTACTGGGTCCCAGCCTGTTCTGGGAACAGCTGTCAGTTGTAGGTCTACTACAGCAGGGACCCTGAACGCATCATGGCATCTTATCTTTGTTTTGAACTCTGCTTCTGGTTTATCTGGTTTAGGTAGATATGAACAAAATGCTTTAAACTAATATGGTTTTCAAAAATATAAATACTGACTTATTTTTGTCAATCTACATAAAGTAATCTAAGTAAAGTGAGCAACAAAAAAAATTAAACAAATAAAATCAAGATTACATCAATATTTTGAGTTATTATTACAGTCATTCATCAGAAGCTTTTCTTGAAGCAACTTACATCTGAGAATAAGAACATCACAAGCAGGAAATCAAACAATAGGGGACATTATAGATAACTGCAGTCAGACTGGTGTAAGTCTAGTTGGACACAAACTTACAGCACTACTGTTAATACACTCTATTTCCAATCCAGCATAATATTTTACTGGTGCCTTTGCAAAAAGTCAAGGATTTTCAAAAGGTTTTGATAAACCAGTTATACCAAACAAGTGCTAATGCTTGTCCAAGTCACATGTAGGCTACAACAATCAATAACAGCAAATGAGTGGAAAACAGCCAAAGTCTTCAACCAAGTGGATGTTGTGGAACACAGTTTAATGTCACAAGCTGTCTTTCAAGCTGAGTGATTTTTCAAGATGTGCTGTTTAAGCTCTTTTAAAAACGAATATAGAAACCAATACTGACTTTGTCGAACATTGTACACACAGTGAAGTACTTTTCACAAAATGAAAAAGTACTTCAAGTTCCCTTCAAAATCCAAAAATGTCTTGTAGTGCCATCAACCCAGAAAAGCCAGAAACCAGTGGGACTTATGTACACCCATTTTCTATCTGGAGAAACATGGCCTAATCTGGAAGAGTTGCAGCAACGAAACCATAGCTCTGACGTGGAACTGATGGCCAGTGACTCATCTATACACAAAAACTGGAACTGGGGTGTAGCAAAATGGCAATAGATGCTTTGGACTGATGAGTCAAAGTTTGAAATACTTGGCTATTCAGCTATAGCTGAATGCATTTGGAGAGCAGTATAATAATGAGTGTTGACAACAATGAAGCAGAATAGAGGGTACTTGCAAGTTTGAGACTGCACTTCCGCAAATGGACTTTATGAAAATAAAAGCAATTAGGACCCTAACAGAGCTCTTATCTCAACATCATTGATTGTGTCTGATAACATGAAGAGTCAAAGGGTATTGAGAAAGCCTAAATCCACAGATTACTTTTCGAGATGTTTGGAACAACCTACTACCCAAAGTCCTGTCGAATCTATTTGCAATTATGCATAGAATAATTAATAATGTTTTGAAGGCAAGGGATAATGATACACTTTGATTGATGAAAATAAGCTAAAATGTTCAATTTCCATTCTTAGTTTGAAGCATTCTTTTCATACCTGCCTAAAACCTTTTGTATGACTGATGTACGGTTCATCGGACAAAATTAATCTAATTTTTATTCATATAAGCTGGCCATTCATAGCTATTACCTTCCATCCAATGAACAAATGAGATTAAGTCAAGGAATATATAACTTGCTTTTACATGTCATACTTCAACATTTCTTGCTGTACACTGGACCTTGCCGGTGACTGCTGTTGTGGTGTTGTTTGTTGGGTGGTTTGTGCTGTCTGCTGTTGTCTCTCAGCTTGTAGCTGGATGTCAAACAAAGAGATCAGGCTTCTTGCAACCTGTTGAATGGAGCCACTCTGTATAAAGACAATTATTTTATATTAAACGTAGTTCATTTTTCATGCTAATCTGGGTTAATCAACTCATATTCAAGGCCCAATACTGCCCTAGGGGTTGTACCTGTCTTCATGTCACATGTCTGATTATGATTTTTCAACATAAAACTATTTTTAAAAACCCCATATAAAAATATGACCGCGGCTAGAAAGTAAAAGTCTTGCTGAGTTTAAGTAGAGTATTTTACGGCTTCACGCTGGGACAGACGTGTTGGCTAGTACTAGCTTAGCTTACCTTCTTTACTTTCGCCATCATCGATGTTTAAAACATGTTATTCTATACTTTTAATAAGAAAGTATCACACTACATGTTCTTTATTTTTCAACTACGGCTAAATTTAATCAGTGTTGCACAACAGGATCCGGTAATACTTTTCAATTGAGTCCAATAGGGACAACCTTGGAAAATTAGCAGCTATTAACTTTGGGTACAAGATATCAACTACATTCTACATTCTGTATCATCCTTATTTAACTAACATCAGATTTCAAACAAATACTTACTTGAGGGTCTTGACTAGGACGTTCCATGTTTTGTGTCATAAGTCTCCTGGTCCTCTTCCATTAACGTACGGTCTGATAATAGTCTTTCGCAGCAACAGAACAGGAAGTCAACCGTGATTGTCACGTTCGAGAATGTTGCATTGTACTGGTACTATGTATGAGCTTGATAGATACCATTTACCCGATGTCCCTACAAATTATATACACCTATACGTGTAGAAAAACGTTATGACATAAAACATAATTCTTATTTGAGATTCCAGATTTCTGTTGTTCACATTTGCCGTGTTTTCAGGTGAGGTCAGTTTGTTACTACGGACGAGGCACTTAGCAACCAGCGGCGATGCAGCGACAATATCATTGGTCAGCGTGTGGGATCTTGCTTTGTATTGGTTACCGGATTTTTGGCAGGATTTTATCCAAGAGAGCGGAAAAAATCCAAGAGGAGAAATTTTGAGAGTAGAGAAGATCCAAGCGCAAAGGGGAAAGATTGAAACTTGAGAGAGAGGACGTTTGTAGAGATTTGAATGCCGAAAAGTCATTTTGAGTGCAAGCAAAACGGATTCACATGCAAACATAGACCATTTTAGTCTAGTTTAAAGTGTTTGAAGTGAGAGGAGTACAAGATTTGAGCTAAAATAGAATAGTTAATGCGCTTAAATCTACCAAATGTGCTCTTGATAAATGGCAGGATAATACCCCCATATATATGGAACTATGAGATCTCTGATATACAATGGAGCTTGGTCATGGAGAGCTTTATATGTAAGGAGAAGGATTTT
>JBAMHX010030149.1:0-11221 GCA_037177515.1 Pseudomugil tenellus
GTGAAGCCCTCTGAGACAACTTGTTGTGATACTGGGCTATATAAATAAAATTGACTTGACTTGACTTGACTTGACTTCCACTAGCTTGTGTGCTAACAATAATAAACACATTTTCCGGTGGCATTAAATCCAGGTGGGACACAGAATTTAGTCGGGAGTTCCTGTTCAGTGACATCATTTTATTCAGGCCAATCAATGACCACCAGCCAGGTGGAGATCAAATTTTGTATCAGGTCGGCCCGCTTGGAATCTCAAGCAAGCAGGTACGAAAATAGCATCGGCTCGGACCGCATTATGTATAGTGGAAACACTCGGAAAGTGTAGGCAAGCGGGGGCGAGTAAGTACTATAGAAATCCGGCATTAGAATGTATCCTGGACATCTCCTGATGAGGAGTCCCAGGCATGTCCCTGAGGTAGGACACCCCAGAGAAGACCCATGGTATACTGGAGGGATTAGTGGCAGAAAATGCATGGATGGAGTATGGACTGGTTTTTCCTATTGGTACTGATCAATTGCTTTTGTCTAAGTTGCAATGTAATATGCTTATATGGCTACTACTGAATGGTTCTAGACATATGTAGCGGTTGGTGTCAGAGTGCAACCAATCAGAGGACAGAAATGGACTGATTAGCAGCAGGTGTGACTGTCACATTATTAAAACCCTGCTGGAACCGTGCACTGACTTTACCTGTGATGCCTCTGGTATGAACTTGTGCTTTTTATGTTTATCCATAATGTGAAAAGTGGTCTGTATTAAATTGTTATGTATTCTTTTTAGGTATGACACAGACTGCCGTTTACTTTTAGGTTAAAGTTACTTTCTTTAGTTTCATTTCATATAGGTTGTTCATTGTGGGGTTTTTAACATCCTGTCCTCTCTCTTCTAGTGCTGCGGCTGGTGTGGTCCTCCATTTGCTGATGAGGTTGGCACTGGGAGTTCACTTCAAACGGTGATTTGTGTTTGGTGTGATTTAGTTTGTGGTGGTTTGACCTGATTTTATTTCTATAGTTAGCATACTCCCAGTCCCCTTTCGGTGAGTGGTTGGTATCTCAGCCGTAGCATGACTTTCTATCTTGTGCTTTCTACTCTGCTTCCTAACAGTTGTGCTGTAAAATAAATTATCATGACCCACTGACCGTTGAGGCCTCTTTATTGAAGCCCCCTACGTGCTGGCCTACCATTAGGCTACACATAGTATTTAAGTCTTATTACAGGTGTTTACAGATATTGGGAGGGGGGGTTGGCTCGTAAACTCAGTCTTCCTTTAATAAATCAGCCATTTCTAGAATTCCACCTGAGAGCAGGGAAAATTGGATGAATGTCTAAAAATATGCTAGATGACCTGATTAGAGAAAAAATGTTTGTCAGAAGGTCACAGATGTAGGAGACCACACATGGTGACAGATCAGGTCCAGCAGAGGTTGTGTGCAGTTATACAGGATAATAAACATGCTGGATTTCAAATGTACTAATGATAAATCTTCATTCCCACAGGTGAGTGTCAAAATTAGCTTTATTTCCACAATTTTTCTGAACAAGCATTTAGTTACTAAAGCTCAATAGATACTTATAATTACCACGTTTCTCCCTCTAGGTCATAGTAAATAAGCCATGTTGAAGGCAAATCTTTGTTTTCAGACTCTTGGGGCCCTGGGGCATGGTAGGGTTGGCATTTGCTGGTCTTGGGGCCTGTGCCCACTGACTGTGGGAGGGGGGGACCAGCAGCTGGGATGACTTCAGGGTGGGTTGGTTGGGGTCCATTATCAGTGGTGGCTGTTCTTCCCCTGGGTCTTGGGGTCCTTTGGTCTGCCTCTGACCTTTGTGTAGGCAGAACCGCATTGGTGTGATCACTCTTCCAGGAACTTGTCACTCCACATTTTCTGCATGCTGAAAATCTTCTTTTTGGCCGCTGCTTCCTTTTCTGGTCCCTGAAGTGTTTTTAAAGTTTATTTACTTATTAATATTTATTTATTTGTTAATCGGTGCTTCAATCAATACTTCAATCACAGCTAGTTGCAGATGCTCCAAAACAGGTTTTGTCCGATTTTAATTTACTTTACTTCACTGTTGGACTTTGTTTCAATGCTGTTTTAGCCATACAACCCTACCCTCAGCTATATATATATATATATATGTGTGTGTGTGTGTGTTGGACTGTGTTAGGATGAACAAATTTACCTTGTTCAAGAGGAGTTTTACGTGTAAATATATACAAAGATCCTCTTGATAGCGTGAATTCTTTATTTATTTCAGATAAATGTTACTTTACTTTTGGACCTGACTGGAGAGGACAGAAAAAAGACAGTGACAACAGAAAAGGGAAAACAAACAGAACACACACAAACAAGGATAGAAACACATCACAAAGAAAAACTGCAATCTAACCACACATGCTATAGCATCCACCATGTGAATGTCATGTAAGATCAATATCTGCCTTTATTCAATTGCAACCAATACAAAGAAACATTCTTAGACTTAGAATTGATTATTTGAGAAATTGTGTTGAACTAATAAAAAGTATAAAATATTATTTCACTAACTGTTAGAAAGGAGCACCACTTGGGGTGAGGAAAAAATGTGTTTCATTTGTTAATTTGATGAGATATATGATTATTATTGCTAATATAGCATTGAGCTTTTGCTTTTCTTCAGGAGCCACAAAAAGCTTCGGTACTGATTAGTTAAAGGTAAACTAATGATTAACTACTCATTGTGAGCTTTCACCTTACATCAGGGGCCACAAAAGCTTTAGTACTGATTAGTTAACGGTAAACTAATGATTAACTACTCATTTTGAGTTCTCGTTCTACGTGAGTTTTTCTGCTGTGAGAAGAGAAACACATATTTGAAAAGGAGTTGTTACAGATTTGGTTCTGTTGTACACTTTGTAGGTTTGCACCAGTGACCAGAAAAAGGTAAGATACTAATCAAGCATAAAAAATTAAACATTAAATGATTCTTAAATCAGTTGTCTCTGAATGTGTTTTAGTATATTTTCCTAACAAATGACATATGACCGTCTGACTATTACTCACATAATCACTCACTAATCTATTACTTAGTCAGATGTGATGGGAATGTAACGCTTACGTAATTATTAATGAATCTCTGATCAGTTTTTTTTATCCTTTTTTACGATTAACTAATCATTATATAAAACCTGAGTTTAACTAAATCCAGTCTACCTACATTCCACCTGTCTCCTGAACATGCATTTAGGTCCACATCTTCCCTATCTCTCTCTCTCTTTCTCTCTCTCTCTCTCTCTCTCTAACCTGAAACTCAGGTTCGAAAAGGTGAAAAGGTGAAGCCGTCTTAGGTGACAGGTGTTTCACTACAAGACGAGAGGGTATCGTGTTCTGTCATGAAGGATTTTCTCCCAATACTCATCCCTCAGAAACAAAAAACAGATTAGTTTACAAGGTAGCCATGGATTGCAGACATCAGTTTAACACTGTAGAACGAATCTACACATTAAAGAAAGAAAACCAATATCCATTTAATCTTGTTTAGCTGCATATCGTAGCAGAACATACATAAGGTCCAACAGTTATGTAACACTGCGTATTAGTAGCTTTGAGATGGATTTTGTGACCAGGCACAAAAAAGGTTAATAGGTTAATAGGTCAAGGTTACATTTGTTTATATGATGCACTTAGAGACAATAATAACTGACAAAAGTGCTTCACATAAAGTCAAACAACACCAGGCAACAATGTTCTAAAATAACAATAAATAAATTATGATTCATTCCTTTTAATTAAATTAGCAAATGGAGGATATTACAGTAAGAATTCTACATTTGAAAATATGAAGGCCTTTTATTAAATGGGCTAAAATAAGTCTAAAATAACCTACACGTATCATCTTATGCCTATTCAGGTTGGGTGACACGCTGAAGAAGGCATCGTTAAAAATGGAACTATGCGAGTCAGCCTTTGCCTTCTTAAGGATGTAGTGACCACTACATGATAGGCGTTGGTTTATTTTTAATCATTCTAGTCCATTTGATTAAAGGTCTTTTAAATTCTGAACCTCTCTGAGTGCCTATACCCGGACCTATCTTTTTATAATCCTCTTCTCCTGCTTAAGCACCTGTTATCTCTTCTACCTAATAATTCAGCTTGTTGCCCGTCTGGAAGCTTGAACTGGAAGCTTTTCCAACTCCAAAACTTATAAACTTGAATGTAGCACTTTATTACCTCAGTTTTTTTTTTTTTTTTTTTTTTTTAAATCTATTAATAAATTATAAATTTACTTAATTATCTAATCAAACAAAATGATGAATACAAGTATACCTGAATGAGAACCTGTAGAAAGACAAAAAAAACTTTAATAATTTGGCCCTAACACTCACATAAATTACAATAACTTTATTCAATCATTTAATTTATACTTTATTCATTTTGATTTGGACATTTATCTTGGCATTTCACCTACTTCTAGACTTACTGGACAGCAGTGTATGCCAGAGCTTCAAGGTTCAGTTGTGTCCTGCCCTGTCCTTGGAGCTTTATGCACCATCTTCAGACAACTGAATCATCTATCAATCAACTAGATCATTAAGTATTGATAACCAACACTTTGCCAATAACTGACTTGATTAATTTTTATTTGCTTTTTGGTGTAATTTCTGTCAATTTTGTTTTGGTCAAATAAAATTGGATTCATGTATATTTTGTATGACGTTCGCAACAAGTTATCTACAAAACAGTCAAGGAATATGCTGGACAAAAGCGATTTATTTTCAGCGACTGCTTGATTTTATGTGTGACTCATCAAAAACAAACATCCAAAACTTAGTTTCTATACCTAATTTTAGAGAAATTCCAATATATGTGAAAATAGAAATAATTTTACTTGAAATGCTTTGTTTTTGTAAAAAAGCTGAGCTGCCACCAAAACTGATGTCAACAAATCAGCGATAACACTCTGTATATCAATTTATTTGTTTCACCATAAAGAATTAAATTAAATTTACCATAAAATTATTTTGGGTATGATCAGACATACATTTTTCCTCATTTGCGTAGCGCTATCGTTAGATCCAAGCTAGCTTGGTTAGCGCTTAGCTACTGGCGGCTTTGATTCATGCCAACCAACCTGTACATTCACAGCCCCTCTGAGCGACTTTTTGTATTTTCCAGGAGCAACGACAAAAGTGATTCTTCCAAGATGGTGATGGTAGGAAAAGCCCAACGAGCTTCATTTCAGCTCTTCAGAAACCTGCTGGGTGACATCACGGAGGCTGTTCATCTTTTTTATAAACAGTCTTTGATTTCCTGTCAATGGGACATTCGCCTTTAAATGTTTCGTTGGAATTAAATCAACTGCATGTTATTTTTTTTAATTTGTATTGGGACATTATTTCAATACAAATAAATTATGTGCCATTAAATATCAATAGTAGAATTATTTTTTGCATTGAACTATTTAATAACACCAACAAAATCCCATCTGTGAGTAAAATCAACAAACTATTATTGAGCCATATATCGTGAACATTGTTGTGAGAATAAAATGAAATGCAAAGAAGAAAAGGTCGGAGTTTAAAACATGGTGCACGCCCTGCTGCAGTTTGTACAACAGGTCAAGTATCGTATTACAGTTTGCTCTTGTAATTTGCATTGCAACCCCTCAATGCTGGAACCGACTGATCAGTATGGTGGCACTGGAGACTTTCACATTACACTACATGTTGCACTAAAACACAATCCAGGAAATGTACATTTATAATATCTCTCTCATCTCTTTTAATATGTTTTTTGTAAAATAATCATCACATACTGACTCATCTATCTTGTGGACAAAAATGAGACATAGGGCAGCCTTCCTCTCAGTCCTACTACCACACAGCCGTAAGTGGGAGGGAGGGAGGGAGGGAGTGGAAAGAGTTGAGTTCTGGCAACTGACTCATATAGAAGCAATTCACAGGCTACACTCTCCGCTTAGAGGAGGGATCAAAAAGAAAAAACTGTCAAACCTTGACACATATTCTCCACACCTTGCTTTTGACTGTTACACCAATGACCCATTTTTCTACTTGTCAAATAATTTCCTTCCTGTTGTGACGAAAAGGAAAACTTGATGTAGACAAGAAACAGCAGAGAGAAGCCCCAGAAGGAAAGGACACCAGGCTGGATATGCTCATGTTTCTTTTTGCTGGTAAGTGTTGGAAGTGATGGTCTGGTGTTTCCCTCGCACCTCTGTTTGTCCGCTCTCCCCCCGTCCCAACCCACCTCTCCCGTCACTGGTCTCTGTGCTTCAGATCTATTTATACATGCTTTGCCTTGGAAAATGTTTCTAAGGTGGCCTTGCTTTCACAGGATGGTTTTTAGGTGAGGCTCAGTTAGCAGAGTTTAATCAATAATGCAAAGGGGAAGATGGTGTAAGAGTCCCTTTTTTTAAGCATTCCTGTTTGTCAGTATTTAAATCCATAGTCAGCCTACAATACACCCTTATATCAATATTCAGTCTGGCTTCTTTCCTGTCCTGCAACCTGTCTTGTTTAACTATTTGAAGGTTCAGTTTTCTGTAACAACTACATAGTTTGATTTATAATATTTACTTTAAGGATCTTTTTGAAAGAATTTCGGTGTTGTTTTATTAGTTTAAAGCTACTTTAAGCATTTACAAGTCATTTTTACAAGCAAGTTTTCAGTCTTTTAAGTAATATTATGCTCATCTCTTCTATAGCTCGAGTGGAAAGGTTGCCGTCCTGCTTGTTGATCCACATAATGGGTGTTTCTACAGAAGCATGCTTAAAAAACCTGCTTTCTGGCATGAAGGCTGGAAAGAAGTGTGAATGTGAGTGTGCATGAGAGATTTCTATCTGCCTGATAATGACAAAGATTGGGTCAGTGACCCCATTATGTTCAGAGAATGTAGCAATGTTTTAAAAAGCTCATGAGGTGAGCTTTTCACCCCCTGGTTTCAGACGGAAGCAGGCTTTTCTCGACCCACATTGTCCTGCTGAGCTGCTCTGACAATGTTCATTGTGTCCCGGTACTTTCTTTACCTCTCAGCGTTTTCCCTGTGTCTGCGCCTTAAACCCCCCCATTATGGACCAGTTTGAATTACCGCATTTGCTGTGTTAGCTTTTGCATTCACTGTAACCCCCACCCTAAACCACTCCACCAACACCACCTGCTAACTTTTGACTTTTCACATATTCTCTGTATGAGCTTTCTTTAGTTAAATAAAATAATACCATTTATTTCTTCATTTTCCCTCTTTAGCTTGTTAAATAGTTTTACTACATTACAGCTACATGTACTGGGTATACTGGGGAAGGCTTTCATTGCACAGAATCAACATAGCAAACTCTACATTTGTTGATGTGACATTTTCACTTCTCCAAACCAAGGCAGCATTTTCACTTAGTATTTCAACCTAAAGTCAGTTTAACTGCAATTAGAAAGCGTGTTTAACCGGTGGTTGATATAAACCATCGATAAGTAAACATTTAGTTATCACATTCAGATCAACCTGCTGTGTTGTTTCCTAGAGCACAAGCTGTTTCCAGGGAGATAATCATGTAGAGATGATAATCAATGAGTCTGGAAAACTTGAACAACAAGCTGTTCGAGTCGTGGCTTAACATGTTTAAAAACTACTGCTCTGCGCTATAGCGCACAGCTTTATTTCTACTTTCACTTTTTCAAAGATTAATTTAAGAGTCAAAGTAAAAAAACAAAAGAGCTTTTAGTTTCAGATTTCTAACAGAATATTAAAAACAAGGTGGAAATTCATGTTTTTAGTCTCAAGTTTGAATTAATTAAATGAAAAATATGATACACACTTCCAAAACCTAAATAATTATTATTTTAAAAATTTTTAGAAAAAAAGTAAAATGAGATTGTTTTTCTACTTTTAATTTGAAGTTAATAACCTGAATAAAATAAATCAGAAAAATGAAACATGAACATATTTCTATATTTAAACTTGTTGGATAGCTTTTGGTGGTTGGATCAGTGTAGTAACGAATTCGTTCCCAAACGTTTTAATTCACGACCCCAAAAACGGACATCTCTTTTCAAAATAACGCAAATTTCTGATTTCTAATAAAGGATGAGTTATTTCTTTTCTGTTTATCTTTTTATTCAGTTACACATTTTTCATCATTTATTCATACCTCATGCGTGCGTCAGCTGCAGGTTGAAATGGTTGAAGTAATGAAGCAGGTTCATTTAGTTTGTTATAAGAATTGTTCTGATAGAAAAGACCGACCCATTGAATAAATGTTAAGATGTGTTTATCAGCCCGATTGAAAGCCTTGATGGTTCCCATTACCAATCAATTGCTATAGAAATCTGTGTAGATTTGTAGAAATGTTAGATTAGGTACAACATGATGTAGGATCTCTAAAATCTACTTGATGGCCAACGGTCCATCGTTCACCCTGCTTCAAGCAATCTTTTCTCTGTTAGCAAGGTCGGCTGGTTTAGTTACAAAACTACTAAAACTGCTTCATACAGCTTCTTAAGGAAATTAGAATAACCTTTTTTTTTTACCTTTTTTAAATCTGCTTGTGTAAAAGCCACATTTTAGCACAGTTTTAAAATAGTATTAAAAATATATTCTTCCCTACATACATAGTTAATGTCTGATCATTTATGTGTTCAGCTCTAAAAGTCGGATTTATTTGATACCTCAGTTTGGGATCCTCAGTCTGAAAAAGGCTGTTGGAAAAGTTTCCCCTCAGTAGTTACATAAACTTGATTCTTACAGAAAGAAATAAGCTAAAATCAATCACTAACCAAAGTGAAAGACGTTTTTGAGTCATTTGAGCTACAGTAACCCGAAAGTGGAAATAAATCTATAAAATTTATCTGCTCTGGTTTTCGACATACATGATGAAAAAAGTGAAAGAGCAACAAATCTCACGGGCAAATATTTTCTTTCTCTAAACGACACATAAAATATAATGTTGATGCAACTATAAATGTAACAATTCTTTGTCTCACCATAAACTTTAAGTATTGGCAAACAAAAGAGAAAACAAATACAACAGTTTTTATTTTTAATTATTGAGATTTCTTTCAAACAATGGCAAAAATCTATTTTCTGATCTCAATTGATTGTGTGTGTAAGTTTAGTTTCTATGAGGGGTGTGCCAGATGCCTGTTTATTCAATCAAATGTGCAAAATGATCACACTTGATTGAATGATCACATAAATGATGATCAGGATTTTTCAATGCACTCCTTGCTCACCTTTACACGACTTTACACTCCAGTCAGATTTCATTAATCCAAACATATTAACCTTTACTAGTTTTTATTTATGTCAAACTACAAACTATTTATTTTTGCCTTTTAGTTTCTAAATAGCTGCGCGGTGGTGTGATGGTTAGCGCCGCAGCCTCGCAGTCAGAAGATCGTTGGTTTGTAGTTCGATTCGGGCGGTGGCCTATCTGTGTGGACTTTGCATGTTCTCCCCGTGTTAGCATGTTTCTCCGGCTTCCTCTCACCATCCAAAAACATGCACGTTAGGTTAAATGGTCGTTCTAAATTGTTATCAGGAGTGAATGTGAGTTTGTCTGCTTGTTCGTCTCTCTGCGGTGCAATGTGATGGACTGGTGACCAGTCCAGTATGTACCCTGCCTCTCACCCGATGACTGCTGGGATTGGCTCCAGCTACCCGTCGCCCTGAATTGGATGAATCAGTTAAGAGAATGAATGGATGGTTCCTAAATAATTAACTAACTAGTAAATGAAGGTTTTCAATGTATGTTGGAGCAGGGACACATGAAAACCTGTAGGATTGTGGCTCCTGAGGACCAGAGCTGGACACTCAGACTAGATGTCTTTCTAACCTAATAGGGCAGCGATTCTGTGAGCAACTGAATGATTTGTTCACGCTTAAATATAAAAACATTGGTACTTTTTTGTGTGTATTTTATACACAATATTTTAGTGATTTTAATAAAATATTTTTGGCCCTATGAAACCAAAACCAAACCATTTTCACCTTTCTGTTAATTTGTTTTAACAGTTAAAAGAAAAAAATGTCTTAATTGCTCATCTATAAATGGAAAATCCAACAAACAAAACAACAAATCTATTTTTAATTATAAATTAAGTTTAACCAAATGATTTTTTGATTAGCTCAACTTGACAGTCAGACTTACTCAAATCATTTAGTAACAACAGTACAAATACTAAAAAGATAAATGCGTGTTCAGCATGAATTTTTGATTCTTTTGTGATTGCTAACCTATAAATTCGCCAGGTGCTTGTCCTGCAAGTGTTGGAAGTTTCTCTGCAGCAACACACCAGATTCAAATCAGTGGGACATTAGACTATTGTAGTTTTATGTCTCTGCACAAGTGTTTAATTATTCTGTAAGATCACTGCCGTGCCTTAAAAACTACTTTCATGGTTATGATTGACTTTCATTTCTTGTCAACATAATTTGCTTTCACTTGCTATGATGAAACTATGGCATTAACTTGTTCCAGAGTGGTGCAAATGGTAGTTATGTCTTCGATCAGATTCAGGAGGAAATGATTAGAACAGATTAATAATTAAAATTAATTCAGCATACTAAAGTGTTTACCAGCACAGAAACTAACCTTTAGTTTGGTACAGATCCCTCTGAACAGTAGACTATAATAACTTGAATATGTTTTTTATTAAAAATGAGAATATTAAGTGTTCTCATTTTATCTAACATCAAAAATTACAATGTGACAAAAAAGAAAAGTCATCACCAACTAAAACATCACCAATATTTGGTTGTATCACCTTCAGCTCTGATTCCGGCAGCATTCACTCTGACATTATTTTTATAAACTCCTGCAATGTAACAAGATTTATTTCCAGCCGATATTTTTCTCAGAGATCCTGTATTGATTATGGGAGATACACAAAGCTTTTCAGATCTGGACCCTGTGGTGGCCAATCCATGTGTGAAAGTGATGTCTCCTGCTCCCTAAACTCTTTTACAATCTGAGCCCCATGAATCCTCGCATTGTCATCTCAGAATACGGCTTTTCCATTAGAGACAATGGAATAACCGGTTCATTCAGTATATTCAGCAGACATCAGCTGATTTCATTCTTTGGACACACAGTGTTGCTGAACGTAGACCTGTCCAACTGCAGCAACCCCAAATCATAGACCGCCACCCCATCCCCCCAGTAGGCACTAGACATCACTTTATCCTCCTCTCTTCAAACTGTGATGTGCCCATCACTCTGGAATATATATAT
>JBAMHX010030150.1:0-11219 GCA_037177515.1 Pseudomugil tenellus
TTTTCATACTCTTTTCTGCCAATTTTGGTTTTGCGTTTGGAACATCATTACATCAGTTTTCCAGTCTACTTGAACTCACCAGTCTGCATTAATAGTCACCCACCCATCCATTCACACTCATAGGTGTTTCTAGCCCACTTTTGGGGTTGTGGAAGTTCCCCTAAAGTGAGTCCCTGAATCGCTAATATTTAAGATATTTTTCATTTTGTTAATCTTTTTTTTAATGTATGTGCATAAAAAATAGATTTAACATGATAACTCCTGTTGTGTGGTGTGTGTGTGTGTACAGACAGACAGACTCATTGAAATGAGATCAATGTATCAATGTTTATATCTCTTATTAGATAAAAAAAAAAAACAAAAAAAAAACAAAACATTGTTTGGTCATTTAGTCATTACAGAAGATTTACCTTCTGCTGAGGCATAAATCTGGTTATCCTCCATGTGAAGCTGGTTAGATTCTGAACTACCTCCTCTCTGACAGGAAGACATGGAAAAGAGAAAAAAGATTTAAACAAGAAAACATAACATTTCTTATTCCATCATGAGTACAAAGTCTACACATTCACCAAATACTATCAACCAACTATCTAAAAACAACAGCTACTCTTGTTCGGACCAACATTGCCTGATTTAGACATCAAAAACTCAGAAATCAGGGATTTTAGAATAGGACATGCTGAATACGTCCCACCATCTGCATGTAGATCATGTTTACATGTTTCAACATAACTCCTCGTTTGATTAAATTTTCTGATATGTTCTTCCTCTAATCAGATTTGTGCTGCATGCAACCCTGCAGGTATTTACTGCTGTGTGCTGTAAATGAAACAGTTCAACTCTGAAATTGTCAACAGGTTTGGTGATGTTCACAGTCAAAATGGGTTCTGGAGGGCAGATTTCAGGGTAAACCTCATGAGTTAGTTTCACTTTAATGCCCCTAGTCTTTCAGTTTTATAGAAAATATATATGCATTTATGAAAAATTTCGGTTTAATTTGGGTTTGTGGATTATTGAGAATCTCATAAAAAGTGAAAAAACCAAAAAACCAAAAAAACAAAAAACAAAAACAGTGACATCTTGGCATCAAACTACTATTTAAAGAGCTAAAATTCATATACTCTTCTGAATGTTTGGTAGTTTTAAGGACTGAAATTTTTGCAAAAAAAAAAAAAAGTTACGCTGAAAAAATACGAATCAATAAAGTTTTCTATGATTTCTTTTTGATCTGGAGCTTTTTGTCAATAATGACTTAAGTGAATTGTAAATTAAGGTATGTATATAGGTTGATATGGAAAACCTTTTTGGAAATAAAGGAAACTGCACAGATAAATATGTAATTTTTTATCTCAGCAGGATTTCCTTGTAACATTAAATAGAACAAGACATATGTCGTTTTAAGTGACAGCTGGGAGTATATCGCCAAACGCCCCTAATCCTCAAATAGACACAATACAAAAATATAAAGACGAACATGTAAACAAAGCTCCACCTGGTGTTGAAAACAGCCCAGTATGGCTTCAGGACAAGATGCATCCTGCTGTCATGACCTTTTATATGCACTTAATTTGAGGTCAATGAGACAAATAGTTCCAGAGATATAGGGAAAAATCAGTGGCATGGGGAATCTATAAATCCAATAATCATAAAATTTGATACAGGTTTGTCCTCTTTGGGACCTAAATAGGTATACCAAGTATCAAAATTCAATTGTGATATTCAATCACAGACATTATGCGTTTGGGGATATAACTAAAACTTGGTGTCTTACCTAACTGTATGTCTCATTTATTGTAAAATCTCAAAGCCATAACGTCAGAGCAAATACTCCATCTGCAAAGTTTTCTTTTATCTGGAAGGGCTTTAGATTGGGTCCACTCTTATTTCTCTTTTTTACTCTTTCCCTGCATTCTCCTATCTCTTGTCCTCAAAACAAAGTACCAAGGCAGAGAAAAAGCATTTCTTTGTACAGTAATTAAATATATTGAGCTACAACCCCAGAGATATATTAGTGTGTGCAACTTCCAACCCCTTGCGATGACAGAGGTTATATTTGCGTGATGAATCATATTGCAGTCATCCTCTAAATGTGAAGGTGGAAAACTGTCAAAATCTTCATAAATAAATTAAGTAAATTTATTTAAATAAATAATATATAAAGTAAAATGGCTTTTGGTGAAATGTGTCCATTGAAGTGATAAGATGACTACATGCCAAAAATCAGCTTCTCTTGCAGACATTATGTCAAATTTAGATTTTTAACATTGCACCTGTACTTTTTTATATTTAGATTTTTCTTTGTATTAATTTCTTATTTTTGACATCTGTTGCAAAACCCCCAAATTTACTTAATATATGTAGACTACACCTCTATATCCATCCTGTGGACTACACATTTGCTGGCAACTGCCATGCGATGCACTGCCCTAGAAATTGGCAAACCCATATTTTGCTGTCAGATGTAATCAGAAGACTCCTTTGTTGTTGTCAGATAACAAGTGAATGGCAACAAACTAATGACAACAAACAAAGAAGTTGTCTACAGATGTTCAATTCTCATTTTAACTTCCTGGACTAAGGGTATATTTTTGCATTTTTTTTCAGTAGGATAAACAAATGAAAGGAGCCGTTACATTAGTGTTATGATACACACTCTAGGTCAGGGGTATGAAAGTCCGGTCCTAGAGAGCTGCACTCCTGTGAGTGTTGTGAGTTTCCCTGCTGCAACACACCTGACTCAAATCAATGGCTAATTAGCCGACTTGTGCAGAGCTTGATGTCAAACTGTGTACAAGCGTTGCAACAAAGAAACCAGTTTTCAAACCAGCTGGGTTTAATGAGTACAGTTCATCTGCAGGTAAACACCCTGTTAGTGAAAACACCTGTTCTACATGCACAGGTAGATCTAAAAACATGGCAGGACTTCTACTTCATGGCACCTGGATTTGATGCCACTGGTTAGCTGGTACGTTTGCAATTCTGATAAAAGACTTATGCACATAAGATTAATCCACTTTAAAACAATCAGTCCATAATTACTGATGTTAAAATAAACATTTTTGTATGTCCTGCCTTTCTACTGTTTCCATCTTTGCCAGAGTACCCGATGTATTGCAGCGGCCATTTCATATCTTAGCCTAATTACCATACTCTTAATTAAGATCTGGCTGAAAGGTCTGACCATAATGCTCCTAAACTGATGTCATTCTGACCTTAGTAAACCATCTGCCAAAGTAGCGTGCTACCATCAGGAAAATGTTTAGACAGGACGCAAGTCTTTTATCTTGTTTATAACAGAACTGAGACTCCAGAGTATGATGCACACGAAATCTTTAAACGAAGGTGAGGAGAATTACTTTCGGACTTCTGTGTGACAACAAATCTCTGAAGTGATTCTCCCCGGGTTATAACCTTGTATCTTGTCTGTCTTTCATGTATTGTCTCACTCCATGTTTTAATGTATGTTCAACTTCTTTTTATCCTTCATTATTAAATTTATATTCTTCTCAATCTAAGAAACCAGTCTCCTCGTCCTGACAGGAAAAAACGTCCATTTCCTTATGTTGGCAAGATTGTGTGGCCCTCAGTCCTCTTTCCCTTCATCAAAAATAGATAATCAAAAGCTTCCCCTGACATCAATGTGCAGAACAGAAGGGGGAGGTAAAGGGTAGAAATGGGATTCAGACTTAGTTGTCATGTGACCATTTCTAACCTGAAAGGTGTTGTGACACAGTTTGTCCACCCAGTCCATGCAGTCATCTTTAACAGCAGCAAACACCATGGTTTTGTCCTTAGTCTCCACACAAAATGCAGCCATGTTCTCCTGCAAACATAGAGAAGCTTGTTCAGGATTTTATCTAGCAGACACATGGAAACACCATCGTGCAGGGAAGCTCACCATGGGACAGGCCTCGGCATTTGGAGGGAGTCTGAGGACGCTGATCAGTTCTGAGAGTCGGACAATTTTCACTTTCTTGTCTCCATAAGTCTGCTGGTGTCTCCTGCCCCCAGTGCCATAATCCCATCCTGGACCATCTCCTGTAAAACAGACTCAAAGTTATTATTGTCTAGTTTTTATGGAAACTTAGTTTTATAGATGAAATATAGAAATAATTCATTGTATGTGTGTTTGATGATCCATCCTTCACCATCAGTATATTTGACCAGAATTTGTTCTTTATCTTGCATAAAACAGGTTTCTGGAACCTCTATCTTCCACAAATGCTAAAAGGCTAAAGTTAGCGACAGCCTGTCCCAGAAGGATGCAGAAAAACGAATCCATAGCTTCATTCCAGATTTGACTATTCCACATTGTTCTGTCCCAGAACGGTTCAGAAAAGTTCCCAGAGGCTCTGAAAGTAAAGGCAGCACCTTCAGTTATCAGATGTCTCTCTGTGGGACCAGCTCTGTCCAAAGTGTACCCTGCTTCATAATTAGGATTACCTCCAGAACTTGAATTGTACGAAACGGTATAGAAAATAAAATAATGAACAAATAAATAATTGCATAAAACTTTGCACTTTTACTTTGAGTTCGAAATTCTTGAAATTACCTACAATGTTTTGAAAATGCTACTTTATTTGTTGGAATATGGAAAGCTGTTTTCCTGCAACCTTTCTCCAAATCACTTGAATGAAATGGATGTCTTCAGAGCTGAGTGACATGTGAATGAGGGAATTCAGACATTAGATTCAGGTGTGTTGGAGGGATTTGTCCGAAAGGTGCAGGACAATAGTGCTCCAGGACCACAGTTGTACAAAACATTTGGAGGTTTTTTTGTCTTTCCCAACCAGCAGAGGTCCCCATTGTCTTTCATTTCATCTCCCAGTGCCACTATCTTCACACTCTCCTGTTTCTCATCTTCCTTTATCCTCTGCTGGACTTTTTAAACTGTTCCTCTAGTTGCTGAAGGTTTGTTTTCCAACTTCTCCTTTTGTTTTTAGCTTTTTGTGTCTAATATTCATCTTCACTGATTTTTTTTAACAATAAGTTTTAAGCATTAAGAATGTCTTTAATGATGAGGTATCCCTTTTCTGTGTTCATGTTCATGCTGTGTTATGTTCTGTCTTTCATTCTTTGTGTACTCCTCTGTGGGCTCTCGGTCAGCTGATTCCTGCTCTCTGGATTTAGTTAATGGCTCCACCTGCCTTTACTTTGCCAGATGCTGCCTCTGTGGGATCTCTACTTTCTTTTATCCAACTTCACTTCACTGGTTTGGGGCTTTTGTTTTTTGGGGTCCTTTAAAGTTTGTTTTTTCCCTGATCATTTTCCTGTCTACATATAGCTCTTCTTCATGTACACATTATGGGATGTGATTGATTGTCATGTTTACAGGGAAAAGCCACAACGCCAGAGTGACTCTCTTCTTTCTAGCTTAAATAATTTCTTCAGCTTTCATGGTAAATATTCCTGCGAGACGTGATGGGATATAAGAAGCACCAAGGCTTTCTTTTTCTTGTGTGATAAGGAGGACTCCTTCCTCGCCCAACCTGGCAGCCACTCAGATACTTTCAGGTCAGCTCACTCATTTGGAAATGTTTTAATCATCTGTGTCGTCACACTCTGTCAGAGCACATTGGCTGGCACGTGGTCGTCATCCGCTTCATTTCTAACAGCTACAGTGCACTGCATGCTCTTTGTTAAACTAAAACTTCCAGTTACTCCATCTCTTACCATTACACCTTAGTGTCTCAATCATGTCTCCTCTAATTAGTCATGCTACTCACTGCTGCTGTTACGTTTTGTTTCTTGGTTTTCTGTTCTGCACCGGACAAGGAAATGTTCCCAACTCCGAGCTGCACGTGAGCTCAGAAATACCACTTGAGACGATGTGTATCGTGCAGATGGATCCACGGAGCTTACATAACACCATCACTGTTCTGTTTTTTATTGAAGCTGTCAGATCCACTGCTCATGTTATGCTGCTGCTGCTGCACGAAACCCTCCACAACTAGCACTGTCCCCCCACTCTCAGCGGAGGGTCAATACTCTGGGATTCTTAACAACACAACATGATTCTCCTACCATGTCATGTCCAACTTTTAGTTTTCAGCCATTTGTCTTGCTCAGGTTGTGTCATCTACACACCGTGGGACGGTACTTAGTACTGCAGCCTGACAGAAACACACAGACTGGTTTGCTGGTTCTTGCTTTGACAGGTGGGCGGTAGGGATGGATATTCAAACCGTGGCCTTCTGTCCCTGTATATGCATGGGTATGCTGACTTCCTCTCACTCTCCAAAGACATGCAAGTTAGCTTAATTATTTACTATAAATTCTCCTGAAGAGTTAATGATTATTCTGTTTAGTGTCTCTGTTGTAGACGGGCGACCTGTCCAGGGTGTACCCTGCCTCTGGCCTGCTAGTTAGGCTTCAAATTCCCCACGACCTTGAATCATCAAAAGCAGAATAGAAAAATGACTGAGGTTGCCTCAAGGTTAAGAAGAATGTTTCTAATGAAATAGTTTTGTCCTTGTATTCAGCAAAGCAGTTTCTGAACAAACAAGTATTCACGATACAAGAATCAGCTCTAAATTAATCTTTTAATTGGCTTGAGTAAATATGATGTGGTTCCCATTACGCCTCTGCTCATTTGACCACCTTATAAGGTGGAACATGTCAAGTCCTTGGAGTCAGCTGTCATTCCAGTTTTTTTTAAATGAATCCCATCTTTGACCTTGAAGTCATTGTAAAGGGACCAGTTGTGGCATTTGTTTATATATATATATAGATAGATAAGAGGGATAAAGTAGTTTTTGTTTAATTTGGTTTACAAATTTAAAAATGAATGCCTCTATTCCACAAATTAATCTCTTTGCTTAATGTTAATCATGATAGGTCTGTTAAAAATAATCCTTTATTTACTTGCAATTGGATCAATACCAAATCTTACACTATTGAACACCCCTGGTTGATGCTTTCACATATGAAAAGAACCAAAGGATTTATTTACTTGCAAGAGGCCCAGAGTTGTCTTCTTTGATTTGCAACTGTGCTTCAAATGAGCTAGAAAAGACCAAGTTTATTTAAAATGGATACAAGAGTTGGAGGGCATGATGGTCTCCTAGATGCATGGCTGAGGTACTGGGGTGGGCACCAATGGTAGGCTGCTTCTATCATGTGTTAGTAGCTAGAGCCTCGGTTGGTGGAGTGTGTGGCCCTGGATCTAGCTTTTGAACCATCATCATTAGTGAACCAATAAACAACCACTGCCAGTGGGTTTGCCTGCCGGATTTCTCAGGGCTCCAGTCCAAGATGTTTTGAGGACAGCCCCATAGTTAAAGCCAATGTAACTCACTTTACAGATGCTGCCAAACATAACAGCCACCCTCAGCTCCGGTTCCTCCGCTCCGCTGTTTCTCATCAACAACAACCTCGCATGCATCCTCACTCACTCCTACAACCAGAGCAACGCTACCACTAAGAACTGACTGGGCAGTGAGATGGAAACAATGCCTGGCTAATCTAGAGTTCAGAAGGATTCCATGTAGTCTGACCCACATTTACATTTGGAGATATTTCAGCTCCACAAACAGCAAAGATGCACAGTTTAGTGTGAAAAAACACCTCTTCAAACATTTGACAATTAACCTGAACACGGAAGAAGAGGTGATGAGGTTATGATGAAGCGATGAAGAGGAAAGGAGGAGGACAAGCCCTGTAGGGCGGAGATGGACGTTACTTGAAGTCATTTATCGCTTCAGGCAGGTGAAGATGCATTCAAGTGTAACACAACCATGGGACCAACTCAATACCACAGGCTTAGATCACCTGCAGAGTAGATAATTACTTTCCACCAGGTCTCACTAAACTACTCAGTACTTGGATTTAATGGGAATGTGTGCCCAAAAGCTGGAGACGCTCATGGCCTCTGCAGCCTGTTATTTTGGGAAATATCATCCCACGAGGTGGGATGATATTGACATGATTAATTCTGACACCACTGTGGATGAAAACTGTGAGAATAAAATTTTGCCTAACTTTATGTTCAGTTTTGTACAGAGGGACAGAAAATAGAGAACAGCTGGTTACCTCCCATATCCTGGATCTCCAGCCGGCCCACTCCATTGCTGCTGGGAGGAAACAGAGATAACCACACCGGCTTCCATTTCTAAGAGGAAAGAATGAATTACAGGTGCTCAGAATAAAACTCAAACCTTTATGAGGATGTGAGATACTTCGGTGGTACACCAGAACACAGCTCTGACTAATGGTTTTCTGTAAAATCCTAAAGATGCATTAGTTCATATTTTTGTCAAACAGTTGCTGACAAACTTAGCTATAAAACTTATCCTTATTAACCTGTTAAAGCAATTATCCATTCAATGCAACCAGTGACGCTTCAGCGCTGACGATCAACGCTGTGTGTTAAAGTTTTTATATAGCCAAAGGGATTTTTTTTTAATTAAACAGTTATAGCCGGAAGGTTTCTCAAATTCCTTCATCTCACTCACATGTCACAGTCTGACATTGTGAAGACACAACAAATTCTTTTAGTGTTCTTGGCAGTAGGCACATATACGTCACTGACACTAGCTGAAAAGGAGACTGGAACATAATGTCAGATGGATGACTGAGTGGTTAAGTATGTGATGTATGAAATGGGCCAACCTGTGGCCATTCTTTACATTTAAGGCAGAAAAACTGTGACTCTTCATTTAAAGGAAAACAAAGTGTTTTTTCTTTGGTGGATTTGATTCACCTCAGACATTTTAAATTCGGTTTTTCAATACAATATGAATGATTATTTGCATTGATGCAGAAACAGAAAAGAAATACTTCAGTACTGTTGAATGATCTCATTGCATTAAAGCGTTAGATCTGACATCCCTGTTTTCAATTAATGGCTGATAGAAGGATTTCAATAAAATAATCCCAGATTCAGTTTAGACAAAAGATTAAAATCAAAATTCCCTGAATAGAATAACGTGCTTGTTTATATGGCCTTTTAGCTTACATGATAATAAACATTACCTCCACCAAGGGAATCGGAAGATAAGGAAGTGATTATATTTTGGGGGATCACTATCTGGACCCAGGAATTTTTATCAAATGGTTTCTTTATCATTGCGAGATAGAGCCATTTTCAACATATGTGTATATAACTCAATGAAAAATACCCAGATTGCTTGCAAAAAGAATACAAGACATGATCTTCTGTGAATAAAATAATAAGCTTGGTGGAGGTCTGCACTCTCCAAGGGTTCTTCTAGTTACAAATGCAACAACAATTTTGTCTTTGTGGGATGATTTGGGACATATTTTTATTCCTATCAAATGACACAGTCCAAGAGACTCCATGCCTGAACTCCTGTCCTCCACACCTTTTCCTGTAGTTTCACTCCTCCCACCAGTGACACAGAGGTAAACATTGGTCACCATGTATCTGTTTCAAACTAGTAGAAGAAAGTCAGAAAGAAAAGGGAAATCCTCCAATCATAAACAATAAAATCTCCCAGTTTACAGTATGTTAACTGGGATTTCTGGTCTAATCTAAGTAAAAATGTGTGTTAAAGTGTGTGCGTCAGTGCTGCAGGAATGTGCTGTGTTTCAACTTGTTCCTTCAGATTCCTGAAGTCACTTCAGCAGAGAAGATGTGAAAAACAGAAAACTGCAAAACAAAATCCATACAAGTGCTGAACAGAAATGTCGGACACCACAACGCTGAACTAGAAAACGATCCTCTCTTTTTCTCAGATGCTCATTTACAGGAATTATGATAGATGATAGATGATGATGAAGATTTTGGTTTACTGACACAAGTAAAGGAAACTTGAACAAATCTGACGTGTACTTACTTTTCTAGATTTATGTGGTTGGAGATAAACTTGCCCTGTTTTAGTCTGAGAATCCATCGAGCACAGAAACGCTGCTGCCGCTTTCACAAACACATATGAGGATTTTTCTTCTTCTATGCTGAGCAGTGTGACGTTGGGTCATGCCCACATTGAAACATTCCTGAAATATGATCCTTACCTGAAGCACACGCTAGAGATAGGATTTATGGCTCCTTAAAGGGAGTGTACCTTTTTAAAGAGGTATGTAAAAGACTGGCTCATTTTTTTTATTCTATTTAATTTCTCAACCAATGGTGACCCATTTTGATCTAGAAAATAATCAGTCGGGAATTATAAGGTAAGATTTGGATCAGAATTATTTGAATGCATACAACCCAACAACATATACGTATTATTCTGGAATACTGGTTAATTAATTGGGCTTTTGTTTTCATTGTAACTGTCCCATGAGTTGACTGCATGCTTTGACATTGCTTTGCACACCCATCACCACAAAACAGAATATTGTAACACAGCATAAACTAATTAAGCTATAGTTAACTTCCATGCAAAATAACTATGCCAAAACTTCCATACTACAATTTATTCACAATAAGAATTATAAATAATACAACCAAAATCTACAAGATTTAAATAAAATACAGAAAAAACATCAGTGTAAATATTAGTAAACCTTTGGATAGAACGGTATTTGTATGCAAACAATAGTTTCTGCCCATAGATGCATTCATGTGAAAGAAGCGTGCTAAACATCAGACTCCCATGATGGCACATGTGTCACGTGAGGGCAGTGTTGATGGTTCTTATATAAAAATAACAGCTTGTCATGGCTCATTTAACACAGGGGGATCTGCCATCCTGTCCAACACACCTGAATCAAAGGAATGGCTCATTGTCAGGCCTCTGCAGAGCTGGATGTCATGCAGAAGAGGAAATTCAGCAATTTGATTCAGGTGTTTTGTAAAAGGGATGCAACTAAAAGTTGCAGGATGGTAGATCTTGAGGACCAGATTTGAGCATCCCTAATTTAAAAGAACCAATACATTTAAGAATATCACACCTCTGACACACATACAGCAGATACAATATCTGAAGCAAATATGACATAGTTCAGGGCTGAATAAAGATACAAGTCCTGTATCAGTGCTGTTCAGTTTGATGCTTGGTGAGAAAATCATTCTGACTGAAATCTTTCCACTGTCTCGGTTTTGTCATTTTCTTATGAAGACCAACGTTTGGTGTTACTTGAAACTTCTGTCACACCCTGTTCAAGAGACCACACTTGTGCTTGATTCTGTTTCCTTTTTTATTTTGTATCACTGTCTCATTTCAGATCCATTTCCTACTTGGTCCTGTCTGCCCTCCCGTGTGATTACCAGCTCCGCCCTAATGTGTCACACCTGTATCCCATTGTCTGCTCCT
>JBAMHX010030151.1:0-11212 GCA_037177515.1 Pseudomugil tenellus
AGGACACCTTTTATCAGTCCCTGCGAGAGGACACGTTTTATCAGTCCCTGTAAGAGGACACGTTTTATCAGTCCCTGTAAGAGGACACGTTTTATCTGTACCTGTAAGAGGATATGTTTTATCTGTCCCTGCAAGAGGACGTGTTTTATCTTTCTCTACGAGAGGACATGTTTTTTTATCTGTTTTTGCGAGAGGACACGTTTTATCTGTCCCTGCGAGAGGACTTGTTTTATGTGTCCCTGCAATAGGACGTGTTTTATCTTTCTCTGCGAGAGGACATGTTTTTTATCTGTCTCTGCGAGAGGACATGGAGCATGCGATACTCTGAAGTGAGCAGATTTTAAGAGATGATGATGATGATTAGCGGTTCAGTTGTTTCCGACTCTTCGTGCTGTGCATCGATACTGCTGTTCCAGTTCCTGTAAGTGCTGAAAACTGGCATGTTGCAAAGGGCTCAGGCTGATAATCTGGGCTTCTTCAGTGCGCAGAGGAACTATGTGCACCACAGCCAGACATGCAGTGATGGAACGGGCCATCAGGCTGATGAAGGGACTCAGGACTGAATGAAGCTGCTCGTAGTGATGCAAGTCCTGTGTGGTGTTGTGTTTATCTTCATCAGGGAGAAGAGATGTTTCCAGAGATATATGATGCTGAACATTGAGAGCATTTGCGCAGCTTGTGTACAGATTTGGGGCAGCAGTGTGCCTATTTGTAAGTTAACTTGTTATATGCTGCGGTTAGAGCTAGTATATGTTCTAATTATTATTTCCTTTTCTTCATTTAGTTATTTTTGCCTGCCCATTGTTTAGCTATTGAAACTGGCCCCCCTTCTATAAGCTTTAAGTAGCTTTTTTGGGGAGACCCATTTCACACCTGTAAAAATGTTCTTTGGTAAAGATGCTTGTTTGTATTTCTCTTATGTGTGTGAATAAACTGAAACTGAAACTGGAGGTGGGGGCGATTAGTGGGCTGACGGGCTGGGGTCAATGCATTTGCAAAGCATTTTGGGATTTGTAGTCTAGCTGTGGAAGCGCCACAGTTTCATGGCAGCCAGCACGCCATCTCTAATACATATATAATTATATTTATATTATATCAAGTTTTAATCACTCCGGGAACATGGAAATTACATCATCTGCTTCACGGGAGACCACTTTTGGGTGGGTTTTGCCCGTGATTGCGACGTGGAGCGCAGTGTGACCGGGCCCTGGGAGGCCACGTTTCAAGCCTTCCAATAAGTGTGAACCTTTTTTTTTAAAGCCTTACACGTCATTGTTCGACGTCTGCCATGCTTGTGCAGTGCTTATCCAGTGGAACAGACGCCGACAGCCATACTCCAAACAAAGCACACAGAGCAGGGCCAAGCCAAAATTCAGCAAAAATGACCACTGACGACCACTTCCACCAGAAGGACATTTTGGCCATTAAGAAGTAAAGGGCAGTGTGACCGGGCCCTAAAGGAAGGCTTTTTTTTCCTTCCCGCTGTCGCTTCATGCATGCTCAGGATGCGAGATTGGATCGAAGTCAAGATTCAATGCAACCTGTTCCCTAACTAGGCCGTTTATTCCGAACCAGCTTCAACTGATGTGTCTGACAGTGTTGCTAAGTGTCTGAGTTACACAAATAAAACTGAACTACATAAAAACTCACCATCTGGACTGATGCCCCAGCTTTGTGACTCATTGATTTCTGGTGTGCTGGGAAGAGTTTCTTCTTTGAGAAGTCCATCAAAATTATTCGCCTGCACCTCTGCCACCTGCCACACACAAGAAGACAACATGCATGTTTAATTTTACTTTACTGTTTATTTGCTTTAAAAACTTTTTTTAATCTAAAAAGGAGAAGTTATCTTTTGTTGTGGTTACTGCTTTAACCTTTATCTTGATGATTCTACATTGGCTTGATGTATAATCTTGATCTAGAAAGAAAGCTGGGACATATGAGATTCTAGAGAGGAGTCAGAGTTAATATACTGTATGTGTTACCGTTTCAGTTCATTCACCTGGAACACAATAGAAAATGTACATTGTATCTCATCCTAAAGGAACACTACAAAAAATGGCTTTAAAAACATGAAAAATTAGGTTAATTTTCCTTGAAATTGTTATGTTGGCAGATAATTTATCTTATTTCAAGGAAGATTTACCTGTCATGAATTCCCAAAACAAGTAAAAAAAAAATCTTTAAGAAACCTACTAAGTAAGAATAATTATCTTACGTTTAAAAAATAAGCATATGTGTCCTTGATTTGTGATGTTTACTCTTACTGAGATTTTAGTTTTTGCAGTAAAAACCAGAAGATAGCAGCTCAGTTCATCTAGGAATGAGTGAAATGATTTCTTATGTGTAAAAATAGAAACCCTAACCCTTACTGACCGAGCCGAGGCTCAAACCAGCAGCCTTCTTGCTGCGAGGCCATAGTGCTAACAAACAGCGCCACCGTGCAGCCCTGAGATTGAAAAATGAAAATGGAAAATGAAAAAAAAAAAACATCAAATGTTTTTACATTGGATTGAAGTTGTTTCATTCCAGATACTTGCTTATTGTAATAATAATAATAATAATAATAATAATAATAATAATAATAATAATCATTTTTGTACGCACTACCCTAAAAAGTATGTTTATTACCCGACGTGGACTTGATCTTTGGATTGAATTGGAAGAAAGACTAAATTGTAGTATCTCTAGCAAATTTTCAAAAGACTGTACAGATTAAACATATTTAAAAACTATGCTACTAAAGAAGGATCATAGTTAAACTATGAATACTGTTCAGTGTAGTTGTAACATTTTCTGTAATGTAGGTTTATTTATGTCCACACATTATATGCATGCACGTGTTGTGTATGGGCATGTGTATGGATGGTAACCTTCACGTACGCATTACATGTATAGCATGTGTAAACATGCTGAATACTCACTCATGTGTTAATAATAATTCTCTGTATTGTATTATCTACTATTCGGATGCATTTTAAATGCACTTTTGTTTTACTACAGCAAGGTGTATTCTATGTAAACATTATGATTCGGTAGGAACATTATAGATAAATGCCATCAAGACCATTTGACTGCTTTTTTCTTTTCTTATTATTGTTTTTCTTTTTAAAAAAAGGCTACTACAATTTCAATTTCCCTGAAAAGAGGATAAATAAAGTATTTTTCATTTCATCTACAATTAAGGGCCTACAATGAATTGTGTCCCAACTTTTTTGTAAACCTCTACTTCTGTGATTAACAGCTGAATAATGTAATTTAGTTTAGTATGGGGGGGTAAGTTCCCACAAGTATAACACTTCTGCTTACTCCTTTTAGTATTGTGAAAAAGGTGAATGTATACTGTTTATATTGTATGTCTGCTCAAATAAATTCACAATCAATCTCGAGGACGAAACTTGGGCACCTCTGATGTAGTCGGTTAGAGAAGACGTCTTTTTGTCCGTGTTGGAATACAAAGCCTTTCATATGATAACTAATCCTCTTTCTTCTTGAGAAAATATATATCTCCATGAACACCGAACAGAAGCAGGGATTTTAGTTTAAATTGTAATATTGGTCTGAAAAATTTAAATTAGAATTTTTTCTCATATCATCAGGCCTATACAGGGACAGCCTCCAAATTCCTCAGACATATTGTGAGGAACCAGATATGAAGCCCAAAACAGCAAATGATAGGAAGAGTGAAAGGTTTACAATAAAACCCTTTCATTGTCATGGAAACCAGGAATTTCATTATTTATTTCAAGCAAAAGCAGATTTTGATCATGAAAATGATCTCGTTTATGAATTGTAAATAGTGCAGAGGGCAATGCTACCTGTGTTACCTTGGTGATATTGGCTTGATCTAGTTTTGCGTTGTCCGTGTCCTGACTGGCTGCCTCTTCTGCAGGACCCAGGGACTGATGTTCTTCTTGCATAACATTCTCCTGTTTCAGACTTCGTTCTGTTGCAGAAAACATGGAAAACATATTTACAGATGAAGGATACAACATTTACTTTTTCAATATAAGATTTCAGAAAGCTATTCCATGGATCCTCTGATGAACTTTCTTAATAAATACCAAGTCCAAATAAAAACGACAAGGCGTAACAGTGGAAACTGCCAGAAACTCAGTGTTTTTATCCAGGAGCATTGAAAGTATTATTGAACTCAGTCGTTATACTGCCGGCCATTCAAAGGTGGGAAAATCAATAAAAAAAAAGGCTGTTCCGTTATAATTAACGGACATAAAATGATTATATGCCAGAATTAGCCAATGGCTGCGTTGCATCAGTAGTCCCTGGCAAAGTTAACTTGGAAAAACTTAAAACAATATACAACAATAATGACGGTCAAAGACAAAAATCATCCACATAATCCAAATCTTAAGACATGAGAAACACTTAAGAGTCAAGTTTGCCATTTTTTCCAAACTCGGCCATATGTAATAACACGTTATAAGTTTTATAACAATATGTTATTACAACATCTCCTACTAATGATATCTTATGTTCATATCAGTGTTTATCCATCTGTCTCTCTGCTTGTTAGCAACCTGATGAAAAACTACTAGATGGATTTTATTTTCCTCTTTTTTTACATTTTAAGAGTGATGTGGGTTATTATCTGGATCCAGGAACTTTTTTAAAAGGTTCTTTATCATTGCAAGGTAGGAACAGTATTTTTAGTATACGTGCATATAACTCCACAATAAATGGTCAGGGTACTTGGGCAAAAAGTACAGCACAAGTTCCCAACAGGTTTTAAAACATATCAACGTTAAATCTGAATCCCGGAAAGATTCTGGACACTACGATGGAAAATAGAAAAAAATGACAAGATCTTTGGAATTTTCAGCACTTTAAGAGATCAAATTAAGATATAAACATGCAACAAACACCATGATATAGCCAAGACAGTGTGGATTCATCACCATTGTATCTAGGAAATCATTAATGTATTTATATAAAAGGGTGGAAATTACAAGACGAAAAAAAAAACACTATGAGATCTTTTCTAGTTTTTACTGGAGTCACTTTTTTTCTTTTTAAGCAAGCTATCACCTAACAACTTGTTATTAACAAAGTAGATGAAAATCAAGATGCCAGTGTAACTAAATCAGTACTGCCTGAATGTGACATGACCCACCTGTTGTAGGTGTGGGGGTGTCTCCATCCAACAGCCCAACTCGCCCACAGTCCGCGCATCTCTCCCTCCTGTCTTCCTGCCTTTCTTTGCGGCGGCTCTCGGCGCATTTTAGCCGCCTTTTAAGGGTGTCCACCTGCTCTCTGCACCGCGTTAACTCTTCCAGAAAGCTGTCCTCCACCAGCCGGGTGATCTCATACATAGCAGCCTTGAAAACCGTTTCCATCACACCAGAGAGTTGCGTCTGAAACGTTATAATAGCTTCGGCCATCTCAGAAAGTGTCTATTGAGATGTAAATAAGCTGGACAGGCTTTTTAATCAGACTGATGAGAAGATATTTTTCGATCGGTACTTAAAAATCCGCAGCAAATTATTTGTTGGCTATAGCTCTTGTATTTTTAAATTAACGTATCAATATCTTAAAATTGTATCACGGTATTTAACAGTATATAAACAACAGTTTTTAAATTTTTATACTAAGCTTGTGGATAAAGGAGCTGCAGGGGCACTTAAGTCAACGCTAGCTAACTAGCTACCTGCCCTAATTCCTGTTCACAGTTACCGTTAACTAATCAAGTCGATAAGCAAACAGACTACTAGATTCGTTATGCATTTATGGTATATTTACACTATATGTTTGCAAAATAACTCAATCGCTCATCAGCACGCTATACCGTCAGGATTTGTGTATTATCATAAGACTGTAGCATTTTCCTGATTCCGTCAACAACCATACTTCCGTTTTCAAACTACGGGTCGTGAATTGGGACAAACCTCCTTGGTCCCAGTGTCCGTTTTGCGCAAGGATACCCAATTCCAATGCTGTATAGTTTGAATTTATGGCTCTTGGAAAGGACCCGGTGACACGATGAGATCTGTTTTCCACCTTCAGCTCCGCTGGAGTCCCGTACTGTTTACAACATAGAACTTCTTAAATTAATTTTCTGGTTAATTTTATGCCGCTCACTGGAACAAATAATCATTTTAGATAAAATTAAACATCTGTAGCCTAAAGGTTTAAGAGTGTTTTCTTAATGCAGATTTTATGTGAAAATGACTGCTAGCTAAATTGCTCCATATAAGATATAATGATAATGCTGTATCATTTTCATTAATTAATTTACTAAACCTTTGCTCGCTTGTGAGCTGTTTAATGACACAGATGATAGCAAATTATCCTGTATCATTACAACTGAAATGATTGTATAGCCCACCAATTTCCTGCACTAAAATCTACCTGGCACTGGTTGAAAGTTAACTCTTGGAAACATATTATTATTACGTGGCCAGAAGACTATATTCCATGGCAACGTTTTCCTTAAGTCATGATTACTAAGTCTTGGAAATAAGGGAATTAGACAAGGCCACATTAGCGCATCGAAAATGTACCTATATATCTGCATTTTGTTTTTCTATCTGTGTCCCTTTAGAAGCCGAAGTAAAAGTCTCTTCCATAAGTGTCCTGTCCTGGTAAATTGGGTGATCTATGATACAGCAATCCAGGATAACAGTCTGATTGATCATCTGTTTCATTTAATTAACTTTTTAGTAAGATCTATTTATTTCACTCTTTTGAAATTTTACTAATTATTTGTCATCATGGTTTTCCATCTTGCTCCCTATATTTCATTTGATTTCATTTATTTCATTTCATTCTGTTCATTTATTTCTCACAAGTTATTTATGTTACAGAATACTCTCTAAGTCAGTGGGCGGCAACTAGCGGCCCGCAGGCCAATATTGGCCCAACAATAATAATCTGTTTTTCAAGATTATATCATATGTCATATGTAAGATTGTGTTGGCCAAATATGTATGTCAAAATGTGCGTTCTGAGCATGATCAGCACATGAGTTTTGATGCTGTGATATTTGGTAAAAACGTTTTAGGCCACATGCATTGACACAAGGTAATGTCTCATGTGGACAAGGTGTAATATTGACTTGAATGTGAATAAAGGCGCTAATCAGAAAAAAAAGTATAAACACAGCAAGTTCACAAAATGGTGAATAGTTTTAAAGAGAGTCTCTCAAACTTTGTTCGCAATTATCTGCATTTTATCATTGACCCTCCCCTTTGCACAGCGACACACAGTTGTGCCTAACATTTAGCAACAGACTGGTACATTGTTGTTTACGTAAATGCCAAAGAAACTCAAAGTTACCAGACAATAGACCCCTTGCAATGTTTACAAACAAACGATATGTGCGCAGACCTATCTCCGGAAGTATGCTACGCTCATGTTTTTACATTATGACAAGCTCAATCTCTTAATGCTAAAAACCACTATATGTAAAGCCTTTCACCTGCTATTCCTGCCTGTTATTTAAATAAACTTGCACTTACTACAAATACATGCCTACCAGACCTGTTTTTCTTACAGGATTGGCTTATGGACATGAAGAAATAACACATCTTTCAGCGGCCTGAAATCTACATGTACCTAAGCACTCCAAGTGTGTACACAAAGGAGAATCTAATGGCCTACAAATCACTGGAAGCCGTTAATTATGAGTTTCATGGGCATAAAAGTTCTGTAACATCCAGTGTCTGAAATGTCAGTTTTGTGTTCTGAAGACGCAAGTTTTACAGAGTCAGACCCCGCTGTCAAGTATCCAAAGTCAATGTTATAACAGGATTTTTTTATAGCATCAGCTGGGATAACTGGAAAGAAGCCAAAATAAACATTGCACGACTATGCAGAGCACATTTTTATGGAAGCATATATGTCTTCCAAAAACAAAAAGAAAGAAAATCGGCACCTTATCAGGTTATAACTTTACAGTTAAATGTGAAATGTATCACGTTGTAACCTGATATATTTCTTATAAAAATATGAGACCTATGCCTACATAATAACAAAACACAGTGAATAACTTATAATAACTTATAAATGAAATATTGCTTCTTTAAAACAGACACCTCCCTGCAAACACGTAAAGGTAGACTGATATACAGTATTTTAATCAAACAAGCTGTCCTCCGCGCTGGTAGACGTGTGTGCGGCTTTCTGCTCCGTCACCTCGCAAGGACCGTCTGCAAATTACAACACCGATTTTATCATCAAAGGCTAATCTATTCAAAGCTTTTACAGAGATCCTTGAAATCGTTCAAAAATATTCTTTTCAGTTCAAGAAATGTAGAATGAAAAAAGTGAGATCATAAATAATGTTGAATACACAACACCCGTCTTTAGGTTTTTTTGTAAAAATATTTTGACCGGGTTGTAATTTGCTGAAGGTGACGCATCAGCTGGTCGAGCAGAAAGCCGCACACAAGTCTTCCAGCTCGGAAGATAGCTTGTTTGATCAAAATACTGTAGATCACAGTCTACCTTTATGTAGTTATAGTGTATCTTTTTTATATATAAAAGCAAAATTACATTTGTAATTTATTGAAACATAAAATCAGTGGATTTCTTTCTAACTTTACCGAAGTGGGCCTAGGTCTCATGTTTCCATAATAAATGTATCAGGTTACTGTCACGTTATATTGTGATAAGATGCGATTTTCTTTTATTTTGGATGACAGCTATACGCTTAAACAATGCGCTCTGTATAGTCCGCATTGTTTATTTTGGCATCTTGCCAGTTATCCCGACTGATCGCATGTAGCCATAAAATTGTCTATCTATCTATAGACCTTTTCTCTGTCTCAAAGTCCTAGTGCTGTATACTGCCCTCTAATGGTGCCATCTAATAATGAAGAGGGATTGATTGATGTGTGTTAGAGTGCTATCACTGGTTCCAGCTGTGTACTTCCTCCAGGCCTCTCAGCTTTATCTTTTCATTCATTTTTGGATTTTCTGATAATGACGAAACACCAAGATGGCAACGGTAGGACCCACCTATGGGCTTCAAATCCGCTCTTCAGAAACTTATGGGTAACGTGATAGTAGCCTATGCGCTGTCCACTAGTCAATAGGTTTTTACAGATAGTGGAGGAAACAGATCAGAGAAGCGACTTTGCTGTCCACCACTTTCCTGTTATGACACCAGGTGTTGCCATGACGCCTGGTCCCCCAGGAAGCTCGGTTGTTCACGGTTCTTCGCTAACTAGTAAGTGTAACAGTCAGTGGCGGACTTAGAATTTAGGCAAAACTATGCGGTTGCCTAGGGCCCTGAGTTTCTAAGGGTGACATGACACTATTGGGCCTGATTACCACTGGAATTGTGAAGAGACAATCTGGCAAAGACTGGAGCTCCTGCTTGTCCTTAAGTAGAGGGCTAATAAGGAAAATGAGCCACAGGTGGTAACAAAGCTCCAGATTCCGCCCAGGGATCCATGGCAAACTGCTCACCCGGCTTGCAACTGAGACACACAGTAAAACATGACAGAACCCCTTATATTGATACATATTTATTTACCCCATTCAAGACAGGAAAGCTTATGAGTCATTTTAGTCACACTTTTATCAAGTTCTGTTTGTTTTCCACAGAGGAGGAGAAATCAATCAAATAAATGTTTTTCCCCCAAAATGGATTTCCAGAAAAACGTAATGGCTGTCTTTCTAAAATCATCCATAGTACCGTACCGTCGTCTTCCACTTATCTGGGGTCGGGTCGCAGGGGCAGCAGCCTAAGGAGAGAAGCCCAGCCTTCCCTCTCCCCAGCCACATCTGCCAGCTCATTGGGAGGGATCCCGAGCCATTCCCAGGCCAGGCAGGAGAGATAATCTCTCCAGCGTGCCCTGGGCCTCCGTCTACTCGGACGTGCCTGTAACACCTCACCAGGTAGGCTTCCAGGAGGCATCCTAACCAGATGCCCGAGCCACCTCATTCGCCTGTATTCGCGATCTCGTTTTCAGTCACTACTCAGAGCTCATGACCATAGGTGATGGTAGGAGCAAAGATCGACCAGTAAATCGAGAGCTTCGCCTTCTGGCTCAGCTCCTTCTTCACCATGGGGGACCGGCGTAGCATCCGCATTACTGTAGATGCCGCTCCGATCCATTGGGTCGATCTCACGCTCCATCCTTCCGTCACTCGTGAACAAGACCCCGAGATACTTGAACTCCTCTACTTGGGGCAGGACCTCGCCCCCAATCCGCAAAGGGCACTCCAGCCTTTTCCGTCTGAGGACCATGGTCTCAGATTTGGAGGTGCTGATTCTCATCCCAGCCGCTTCACACTTGGCTGTGAATCACTCGAGCGAGAGCTGAAGATAACGGCCAGATGAAGCCAACAGAACCACGTCATCCGCAAAAAGCAGGGACCCGATTCTGAGGTCACCAAGCCAGATCCCCTCAATGCCTCGGCTGCACCTAGAAATCCTGTAATATTGGTAATGAACAGGATCGGTGATAAAGGGCAGCCTTGGCAGAGTCCGACCCTCACTGCTCCTCCTCAATCCGAGGTTCGACTATCCGGCAAACCTTCCTCTCCAGGACCCCTGAATAGACTTTCCCGGGGAGGCTGAGGAGTGTGATCCCCTGTAGTTGGAGCACACCCTCCGATCCCCCTTTTTGAAGAGGGGGACCACCACCCCAGTCTGCCAGTCCAGGGGTACTGTCTCCGATGTCCATGCGATGCCATAGAGGCATGGCAGCCAAGACAGTCCCACAGCATCCAGAGCCTTATGAAACTCTGGGGCCTTGCCACCAGTGAGCTTTTTGACTACCTCTGCAACCTCAGCCCCTGAGATGGGTGAGCCCACCACAGAGTCCCACAGCCCTGCTTCCTCCTCGGAAGACATGTTGGTAGGATTGAGGACGTCTTCAAAGTATTCCCTCCACCTACCCACGACGTCTCGAGTCGAGGTCAGCAGCCTCCCATCTCCATCGTAAACAGTGTTGACAGAGCACTGCTTCCTCCTCCTCAACCGCTTGATGGTGGACCAGAATCTCCTTGAAGCCATCTGAAAGTTGTTTTCCATGTTCTCAGCAAACTCCTCCCATGCCCGAGTTTTTGCCTTGGCAACCACCAAAGCCCCTTTCCGCTTAGCCTGTCGATACCCGCTGGCCAGAAAGGCTCTGTAAGACTCCTTCTTCAGCTTGACGGCATCCCTCATCGCTCAGCCTCGCGCACAAGCTCCTTCCCCCGCCAGGGAAGTGACATTCTACGTCCCTAGAACCAGTTTCTGCAA
>JBAMHX010030152.1:0-11210 GCA_037177515.1 Pseudomugil tenellus
ATGCTTGGAAGGTGGCAGAGGCTCCTCAGAGTGGGTTGGAGGATTGTAACTGAGCAGTCTCTGACTTACTCTCCTTGTAAGTAAAATGGTCTCACGTTTCTCTGTGTTTCCTTTTAGATTCTTAGGTGTTAGGTGCTTATTTAATCCTGACAATGTCTATGTTTATCCTTTTTTGTTTTACCTTTTCCGTAATTTGACGGGTTTATTGAGAAGTAAAGAAGAAAGAAACATGAGAAACACGGGTCAACTACATGCTTGTCTCTACAGCAAGAAGAGTGCTGCTATGAGTTAGTGCCAGTCATACACCACTGTTTTCGAGACTTACAGAAAAATAAACCATTTGCAGTCCCAAGCTGCTCCGGTTTGGTTTTTGCTTGCAGTCCCCTTAAGTCACTCATAATCACATGCCAAGTTGGGCAATAGTGGATCTTAACTGACTTTGTGTTTATATATACAAAATAAAATGCAAATGCATTTTCTACATTTGTTGTTTCTACCAACTGCTTCATAAGATTTTATATTTTTTTAAAATTATTTTTATTTTTCTGTACCATTATATCATGCTTTATTGCTGCTGCAGTGATTGGCCCACTTATATTTTCATCAATTATCCATCCACTCCTCATTCATACTTGGTAATGCTAAGCTACTTGTGTTCTTACACTGATAAGCTCTCTGGGAAGCAAGAGGTGTCTACGGGAATACTGCGCCTCATTGACAAGTATAAGGGGTAAAAATTGTCAGCTTGTCTTTTATAGAGTTTTGAGCAAAGTTTTTTCCATAAAGTGATGCAAAATGTCTCAGAAACATTGCATATTATGTAATACTGGGTTTTAAAGGCTTTCAGTGCAAATTTTAAAGATTAATCTGCATTTATTTTTAACAAATATGATCAAAATAAAAATGTCTTTGATAAAATATAGGTTACATATTATTTTTACAATGATCCCCTGAGCCGGAGTCCGAGAACTAGTGATTCAGAGTAAATAATTAACCTAAAATGTCTGTCGTTGCATGGTGGGAAGAAGTTCTTGCAAACTGGTTCTGCATACTTTTTTACCTCTGCAAAAGCAGGAGGTGGATTTGTTTTTCTGTCTGTTTGCAACTTTATACAAAAAACATTTTGACAGATTTTCGGTTTATTTTTTCTGAGAATGCATCTTGGTCAAACTTTGATTCCAGCAAATGTTAGGAGTGATATGGATCCCCATCTGGATCCAGAAATGTTTTGAGGGATTTTGTATCATTGCAAGATAGGGCTCTTTTCAGTATATACTGCAATAAATTGTCAGCAAAATAGTGGAAAGGAGGATTATTTTGGAATTTTAATCACTGCAAGGCAACAAATTAAGATATAAACATGCAATAAACACCAGAATAGCCCACACATTGTATATTTATTCCCAGTCTATCTAGAAATGTAATAATCTATCCATATAAAATGTAGAACACAGGCTGGAAATGGTTCATTGGAAATGAGCTGCTTAGTGGAGGTCAGAGCTCTCAGTCTTTTTTAGATTTCACCATATGGCCGTCTGTGCACACGCTGGCTGTTCATTTAATCAGTGATTGATTAAAATGTGGAATCTGATCGTCTCTAACAGGAGACCACTGTTGATGAGGCGCTAGCTAACAACTAGACATGCAGCCATATGTGTGCAGCACATGTGAATGCAGAACAACCACATTTTCCCTTTTTACAAACCCAGTTAGCACTTCAGCAAATACACACATTCCTTTCTGGCTCCTCAAGCTGAAACTGACTCACCGTAACATTTGCATTCAAACTGGAGCTTCTAGTCACCTGCTGATCTTACTATAAGCTGTTTTTTGCTGATTTTGTTTGTGTTCCACATTATTTATTTCAGATTATCACTTGTATTGAATAAAAAATAAAATTTGCTTATTGATTTTATGCAGTAAATCAGTAAAGTCCAGTTTAAACAAAGACACTAATCTGACGTCACAGCAAGATGATGGAGGCTCTAATCATCGATGAAGCATCACAATTTTTACAAGGAGAAATCATTTTCTGTCCTGACTGAAGCAAAAAAGAGAAATTCCAGACATAACCCACACATATATGCAGAGGGAGGGGGTTCCTCAGGGCCTCTCAACTGGCAGACCTCTTACCAGTCCTCCCCACCAGCTTCTTTTCTGGTCTGCTATGACCTAAAATCTCCATGTGGGTCAGATCATACGGTGAACCCTCCTCTCCAAACCAGCAGAGGAAGAGTGTGTGTTCAGGTCAGTCACTAAACACATCTTTCTTTTCCAGCTTAACAGCTCTTCGTCTCTCCTCCATCCTTCCTGCTTTGTGTTTGTTTCCCTCTCAGTCTGTTTGAACCCACCAATCTGTCTTTCTTTCAGACAGAGCCAAACCCAGTGGATCAGTTCCCACACTGGTCCTGATTGCCAGCAATTCACACATCTCTGAGACGGAGACAGCAGCTGTCTTTGCTGCCACCTTCTGTCCATAATCATCATCACTTTACTAGGCATGCTTAAACATCCTTCCTTCATTTATCCTACAAGCTTCCACTCGTTTGTCCGATGGTTGCACAGCTCATCCACAGTGTGTTTAATCTAATAAAGTATCTAAATGGAAAAAACGTGTTTAATCAGTAAACTGTTATTGTGTGAGCACGTTTTGAGGCCTCCAGACAATCCTGCCTGGTAATGTGATGCTAAAATTATTCGGCGGATGTGTGCAGACAGGGAAAGAAAGAAGAAGTATTAAATCAGTAGTTTTATGACAGTTTTATGTTTACATCACACATGTGTAATGTAATGTTCAGTGCTTTACATTAAACATTTAAAGGATTACAGATGATGCCAAGAAAGCAGAAAAAGTAGTGAAAAGAAGAAATAAATACGAAAATCCACAATAAAGTCAGACATTGAAGAGGAGTCTAAGGTCAAGAGAGCAAGGAAAGTGTAAAATCAAGCAAAGTAAAGAGAAGATGGAAGTAGGAAACTAAAGGAAAATGACTATGTGTAGGCTATGTGTAGAATATGTTGTAGGCTCACGCAAATGTTACAAATAAATGGTTCTGTTCCTGAACGCTGATACTGAGAATTGTGTTTAATTGAAATATGCATAAAAAACATAATAAAACATTTTATAAAATTATATATGTTGAAAAAATACTTATTGCTGTCTTTCACATGGTAACTAGATTATTTTGATTAATTAATTTAATTCTGAAAAATCCCAAAAACAGTGTGAAAAACAGTGAATGAATGATGGGATTATATTTTAATAATATAAAAAGCTTCCTGGGAATATATCTGCTGCCGCTGGGAACTTTGTTTATAACTTCACTGTAGAACAGATCCATGATTGGAAAGAAGATGCATGTGAGTGATGGATGGATTACTGATTGATTTGCTTTGTTTTGAGCATAATAAAAACAAATGTACTTTACTATCAGAGTAGATCTGTATATTACTTTAAAAATTATACAAAACCAATAGCTGGAAGAGGTTATAAATCCCTCCTTCCCCTTACTGGTTTCAGATACTTTGTTCATAGAGTCATGTCACACTTGTCTCTAATAAATCAGAATTAGTACAAAAAAAGGTTAAATAACTCCTTCCACATAGAGATATTTTATACTTTCCATACATCCATATATTTCTGTTTACTATTCATTTTTTTATGCTGCTTAATCTGATACAGGGTCACTCATCCCAGGAATGAGCGGGAGAGAAGTAGAGAACACCTAGATAAAAACAAAAAGACAAACTTCCACTTACACTCACACTTTGGGACAATTTAGAGAGACCAATAAACCTTATATGCATGTGTTTGTATATATTTCTTTGAATTTTTTCTAGGTATATGATATTCAGATATTCATTTTGAGGTCAAACCAAACATGTACATTGTACAATGTGATGCAAACGTAGTTTTCCCTTAGATTATGTCGCTTCATCTACACGGACATGGATCGGATTTAGTTTTTAGGTACAAAAACATGTAAACTTGAAAAAGTAAGTTAAACCGTTCAGCTTTCTTTAATATGTTGGCTTCAGCAACATGGTGAAGCCACAGAGACATGACAGTCCAAGGAGCTAGCGCTACTTTAGCTAACACTACTTTCTGTAGGTATATTTCATCACTGATACTGAAATATCAATCTGTTGCTGCTGGAAATGTTCAGAAACACATATTACTTACACAAGTAACCATAGTAACATCATATTTAATATCAGATATTTCTGCTTAAAATCTGACTGTGTAAACTTGAATTAAGGAAAGATGAAGCAAAGTCAAGTGAATAAAAACAGTGTGAGGAGTTGGATTCATTCTGAGGGTATGTACTGTTGTCAAAATGCTATTTAGTAAATACTGGAAGGTTTTCCTCACATCCAGTGTCTTGCGTTTTACACACATTTCCTCCAGGTATGATTATCTATATGAGTGCCCGAATGTGCCTGCCTGTTTTAGTCAGTGTTAGTTGGTAGAGTCTGATGACTAGACAACATACGGCCAATGAGAGCAGTTATAGACCAGCAGAGTGAGGTTATAATAGAAATGTGGCTACAGGTGTACAAAGAGAACATACAGTAAACATGGAAATACACTGGTAAAACAAACGTATACTCCCAATCTATTACCGCAGACTGAAGGATGTCAATATTGTCAAAAAAAGAGAAAGTTTTTCTTAGATTTGAGTAAATTCAAAGACTAAATTCAGATCGGAGACTGGTAAATGGAGTGGGCAATCCCATCAGCTGCAGACATGTGTTTCTGCATATTTACAGGAAAGGACGATGTGAGAGGCAGCAAGTCAACTTGCTCAGATAGGAAAACCAAATGAACAGAAGGGCAAACGTAAAACAGAAAATACTAATTCTTCTTTTCACCATCAGATACATTTTTTTTTTACCATAGACAGTATAAAGATGGAAGGAGGCTCCCAATAGGTTTCTGAAGAGCAAAAGGGAAACTCGTTGAACGGTACCTAGCATAGCCATCTTGGGAACATCATGCGACTATATGTCGCTCCCAGAAAATACAAAAATGGTTAAAGATGTGGAGCAGATCGGGGGCTGTGAGCATGGGGGTGGATGATTGACATCTATCAAGCTCAAAGCTGCCTATGGCTAAGAGCTAACTAAGCTAACTTGGATCTAAAGGGAGCTAACTGGTTAATGTAGGTGGGCTAAAGCTACGGTGCACTTTTAGTCGCCTTAAGTCTGCTTTTGTGCTACCCTTGGCCTTCTTGCCCCAAATATTGAATACCTGTCAATCAAAATATAAAAATGACACACCATTAACTACAACATTAACATTAACTGAATTTGAAGATTATATAACATCTAAAACGGATGAGTTATAAAAAATATCACCACTCTCACAGCTGTCACCAAGGTTACGTCGACCTATTAAACCTAAAATGTTTTTTGTACCGGACTGTAAAAAGGTTTATTTTTGCTGTGAAATTGGTCTTTTTAACATGGGAGTTGATGGGAATTTGCACTGTTTTGAAGGTCTTAGTGGATCAGGGGAGAACTGCAAGTTTTACCACTTCTGCACAGGCTTCACTTTTTGCCAATGGAGATTGTATCTTGGTTTTTGCAGAGAGAAAAATAAGAAATAAGAATAGTCCAAAACTTGATGATCGAACCCTAATAGGACACAATGCAAACCAGTGATTGGCAGAACAAATAGTTACTGTTTGTGTGACTCAATAAGAGTAAAGTAGGAACAGCTACATGTTTAAACATACGGTGGGTCTGGACTGACCAACAAACACAAAATAACTGTAGACAAACATGAATAATAAGCAGGACTAACACCACATAATGAACTGGCAAAGAACAAAGGACGTGGGAGCTCAAATACTGAGGGACTAAATTACAATAAAGAGGCAGGTGTGACAAGCAGGAATTAAAGAAAATAAATGCAGCTATAGACTCTGAACCAAACCGTAACAACGACACAGAGAGAGGTCCCAAGTTCAAGGTCCTAGAACGGCAACTGTGGAAAAACACTAGAGCAGGACTGTTGCTTCTGACTGCTTCCCTTGTGCAAGAACCCCCAACCTCCCCACCCCGCCCCCCACCACACACACACACACACTCTTATGTAAATAAATATGAGATTAATAAATCCTTTTTTTTATTTAGATCTGTCACACAGAGCCAGCGGTAGAGTGAGAGAGAGAGAGGAAGGAAAAAAAGTGTCGGGAAGGAAGGTAAAAGCAAAATCCACACATTCGGTGCAAAATACAAAACCAAAGGGGTGAGGGTGGGAGGGGGAATGGGGGTGTGTGGGGGGGGCGGGGGGGGTGCAACTGTAAAAGTTAGAAAGCTGAAAAAATGGAGGAGAGGAAAGGTTACAGAAGACGCACCCCAACCATCTGACACCACTCATCCACCTCTGTCAGACCAGCTGAATGCTATTTCCAGCATGAGGTGACCCACCAGCTATACTGGTGGGGGAGGGGGGTAGGGGGGAGGGACAGGCCTTGAAGACGAGTGAAAGTGTCTGAGGACCAAACAGAGCCTGATTTATTCATGCAGGGTCTTATTTAAGGAGAATCATCTCTAAAATAAAAGTGTGGTGGAAGTTACATGTTACTAAAATCACCAGTCACCAGTCTCTCTACATCATTTTGTCAATTTCCATCTCTGACTGCTCATGACAGACTTGTCCAGGTCAAACCTAACAGGAAACATTTTTTTATTTTACAATTTCCACTTGTTTCAGGTGTCATGAAGAATCCCCCCCCCCCCCCCTCTCTCTCGCCCCATCCCTCAGACCACTTTCAGTCCTGACTGCCATCAGGGCACACAGGCAAGTTGAGACCTGAGCTGCAAATGTGGACAGACAGACATGCTCTCCTTCAGGACATTATTCAATGAGAGACGACAAACAGGAGAAAACGTTCCCATAGAGACAAAGTATTCCTTTCCTTCTGGAGGGAATGAAGCTGTTTTCAGAGCAAGACTGGAAGCTGGCATGAAGGACGAAAACGGAGCTGAAGAGAGATGCCATCATCACAGGAAACATGAGGATAAAGCCGGCCTGATGTTTCCCTTCAAAGCTCCGATATCCCAACGGAGTTCCTGCTTCATACACTTTGAAAATAACAAATCAAACATCACGTTTGCTGTTGTTTGTTGATTTGGGTCGATGTTGTGTTTACACTTCATAAGAATGACTTCATTTTTTGTTTTTTTTTTTTTTTGTATTTTCAGGCTTAATCTTCCCTCTAATATGGTTCAATCCGTAATCCCGAGATAGTCGGGACACTGTGTAAAATGTAAATCATGACGGTTTATAATTAAAATTATTAAATGTCATATTTTTATTTCCAGAAGAAGATAAACAACATATCAGATGATGAAACCGAGACATTTTATAATTTCATTGAAAATATGAGTTGAATGTAAATCCAGAAACACATTTTTAAGAAGCCGGAAAAGGAGCAAAAACAGGCTGAAAAATAATGGCGACCAGGGGGTTAACCCTGAACACCCCCAATCTCCAATTTTTCTGTCCTTGAATACATAGAATACATAGAAACATTCAGGTATAGTGTCATTATGAGACACATCTTCAGGTCATGGCCTTTTATTTGCACTTGATTTGAGGCCAATGGGATGAATAGTTTCAGAGAGAGAGCCAAAACAGTTTTCAGGTTTGAGCATAGAACTGATCCAGAACCAGACCCAGAACGTCAGAATGATTTATAATGCCGCAGGGTCTGATATGACAGGCCAGCGTAGCGGACTCTGGTGCTCTCACACTGGAACATAGCCGCATTGTAGTTGCGAAAAGATGGAGCGCATCAAACCTCTACAGACCTACGAAAAGCACAGCAGTGATACTGGAACCAACTTGTGAAGACACAACATCAGTGTCAATCCAGATTTAATGTCATCTTGCTGTTGATAGTACATGACAAATAAAAATATGTTTTCCTCACCTTTACCTTTTCCACCTTCACGTTCTACACAACCAGACAGCTGAAAGTCATTAAATGTGTATCAGTCCTAACTGTAGTTTTAGTAATCGCTTATTTCAAACCAGCTGACGGTGCAATTTATCTTTAATAACAGTGAACTCCAGTAGAAGATGAGACTGGAACAGAAACACACCAGTTAAACCTTTCTGGTTTAACTAGAGTACAGTTAAACTTCAGTTATCCATAAAAATTTCAGGTTGTCAACAACTAAATTAAGGGTCCACAAACGAGCAGAGATGCAGAAAGTTAGATAATTCAAATTTACTCCAGATGAAGAGACAATCTGATTCACCTGAAAACAGCCTGACGGGAAAATGTTGAAGTTTGTGGAGTTTTTAATTTTTTATTACTATAACATAACAAAAAGTATGAATTATCACAACACAGTTTAGGTTTTACTTCTGAATTATTGTATTAAGTTCCATAGCTTTGTAAAAGAAAAGATGTAAAAGCAGGACATGCTGTAGATAATTGTCTATAATCAATGTGACCTCCCTGCTGAGATAAAACAGCACCCTCCTCATCGTTCAACCATCATCCTGCTTTAACTGGGAGTTTGATGTGTTTTCAGATCGCAAACTTGCACAAACGCATCTTCTTCTGGATTATTCCCCATTGTTCCTGATTTTGCACAAATTTTCCACAATATCACTTGATGCCACAACCATTTCTAAAAAAAACAGCAGAAATGAGCTTCATAAAGTTTGCATCATCACAACCCAACATGAATAACCAAGATGAAGATGATGATGTGAAACTTTCAGAAGTTTGGGATGACTAGCTGTCAGAGCAGCATGTTTTCATTATATCCAACAACACATGGTCCAGCAGACCTCTGGTTACCCTTATGCGCACACACACACACACACACACACACACACACACACACACACACACAGTGTAAAAAGCTTTAATGTCTTACCAGATCTACACTTGATGATTTCTCCAAACTCGTCCTCCACCGGCTCGTCGCAATAATCCTCAGGGCGCACACCCTCCGCCATGATGTCAGGTGTAGAAGTTTGATGTTGGGGAAGGAGTTAATGGACCAGGCTGGGGGGGAGGGGGCAAAACTAGACCCAGACCAAACTTTCAGAGCCAGAACACCGAACAGTTGAGATGAGGACCGGGTGGAAAGCAGGAGCAAGAGGAGGACCTCTTGGTCTGTCAGTCGGGAGCAGACGAAAAGAAGCAGGTGGTGGTTGTGGTATGTGTGTGTGTGTGTGTGTGTGTGTGTGGGGGGGTGGGGGGGGCATTCAGTGAATTCCCATCCCTAAATAGTAAGTTATTGTGAGGTAGTCACTGGTGTCCATAACGTGAGGCGGACGCCGTGCGTAAAACCTGACACCCGGTGTGTCTGGATACTCAACCTGTTTCCTCAAAGGGAGGATGATGTGCTCCTAATCCCAGCATCCAGGTGAATGATGGCCACATGACACACTGTAATCTGTCAAACTGTTACCCAAACTGACTCATGGCCGGTCAAACTTCTAACTGGGTCGTAAATATAAAAGTTCAGCTCAGCCACTGAATTCAGTTCAGTTTAGCTTTTTTTTAACTTGTCTTGTCTGAATAAAGGTTGGCAGAATGGTGATCTGTCCGCTGTGTATTTACTCTGTCAAGAGGAACTATATGTCTATACGTATACACAAAGTTCCTCTTGATAATCTGAATTTTTATTTATTTTAGTTACATCTTAGTTCGACAATGTTTCCATGTATTGCTGGACACGACCGGAGGGGACAGAAAAAAGGATAAGAAAACAGGAGAAAAAGAAAGAGAACACAAATAGAACATAAAGAAGAGACAGAACCACACCACAAAGAAATAAACGCTATCTAACCACCCATACTTTGCCATCCGATACACCTGTATAGAAATTAATGGGAAAAAAAGGATCTCATCAGCTCACGCAGAGTAAACGAATAGGAATACGGAAAGATGACTGTTACTAAATAATCTAAAAGAGATATTACTGACATCATGCGAGGTAAAAAAGTGCCCACAGGAAAGTGAACATGGTCAGGCAACCCCTCCGCTCAAAAGGCCAGAGGCAGACCAGGACAAACGGCAGCCAGTTCAAAACAAAAACACCAGTCACCCCACCCCGGAGCCAGCCCATCATCCACCAAAGAGGAGGGACCGGGAAGTCCTGGCTAGAGCCCCCGGCAGTCAGGGGAACGGACCCGGCGGGCCTACGCTGGTAATCGGGGACCCCGCCAGGTGCCCAGGGCAAGCAGCACGAAGACCCAGGTCCCCAAAAGCCCAGAAGCAACCCTCCCAGCCCCAGAGGCCACACAGCCTCCTCTCTCCACCCAACATCTTTCACACCTACACACAAACACGTACACCTATCCCCCACTCTCTCTGCCCACCCGACCACTTACTCTCCCCACTCTCCCACCTATATACCCACCTCCCCACATAACAAACGTACACATTCCCATCCATTCGCATCCTCCCTCCCTGCCTACCACCCCTCCACGATTCACAATAATGCAATTTATAATAAGTTTGTTCATATAAGTACACTATTCTGAGAATTTGATGAGGTTGGGGAGAGTGAAAAGGAGAACTTATCAGGAAGAAAAACAGAACCCGCAGAACTTGGATCCAGTTGGGATGGAGTGGAGCCAAATCTACAAACTGCCTGGTTTTTATTTTAGATCAAGTTAAACTTTATTGGTTCTCATCAGAACAGCTTCAGATTGATTATGTTCTCTTTCAATGACACCTTCTGAGAAACAAGTGACACATTCTTGACTAGAACAAAGCCAGACATTTCTTCATGGAGACAAAAGCAGAAAGAAGTCCAGTGCATTATGAGACATTTTCCAGCAGTCTTGTTCTGTAGAAGCACTAAAGCAATAATACAGGGTCACCGAAACAGAGTTTACAAGATTTATCAGCATCTGGGTTTAATTATTAGATCTTTAAAGGGATCCCATGTTACTTTTAGCTAAAGGATGTTAAACCTGTAACGTTTCCATATACAGAAGTACCTAGTTTCCTTTTGAACATTGCGTGAAAACCATAAAACTAAACCATATCAGTTGCTATTAACTGTTACTTCTATTCATAATTACTTCATTGATGTTTACATGAATTACAGGAAATGTACTTATTGCATGCGAACCAGCGCAACGTGTATGAAATGTTCACAGAGTCACATTAGCTTTGGTCTGTAGCCAGTAAGTAATATATAATTCTACTGGGCTGCACGGTGGC
>JBAMHX010030154.1:0-11198 GCA_037177515.1 Pseudomugil tenellus
AATCTGCTGCAGGATCCTATTTACATTGGATCCCTGCCAGAAACACAGACTTTTTGGCAGCTTGCCAAAGTAAATATCAAGCCGCTGCAGGCAGCAGTGGAGGCTGTAGCTAGCTGCCACTTCAACTAGCTAATGAAAATAAATAAAGTTTAAAAAGATTTCAGTGAAACAGAAAAAGAAGCAACAATAGACCCAAAAGGAATCCACATTTTTAACATCCTGAATCCTGATCGTGGTGAACGGAGATAAACAACCGGAGCCCTGAACTGTCATCTAGCCATTCTGTTAGAGTAGACAATGGGACAATAATCTCTCTGTTCTGTCGTCTTTTGAATTAAATACGACCCGTGTATCCATCTTTGAGATTTGGTCATTGTTTGAGTAATGAAAATGTTATTTTTAAGTCTTTTCTGAAGAAGTATTACCTTTTAAAACAGTACTAGTTTATCATTATTGTTAGTGTAGCCAGAAGAGCAATACAATTTTTTACGCAATGGATTATAGGAACGGGGTCCGCCAAGAAAGTGGTGGACACTTGAAAAATGATGTAAACAAGAGAGTTTCTTGACATAACAAATGTTTTATTTTTTTATATAGCAGGGGATGTTTTGTGAAACAATAATTTACAGTATGTAACTTGTTTGTTTTATCAACAGATTGATTTATTTGTAAATAATAGGACTTGACAATATAGGACTTAAAGGTCAGGAAAACCATTATCAGGAAGATAACTGAATAACACATGCTGGATTTAACTTTCTGCTATAGTTTCTTGTCTAAACCACCCACAAAGAACACAAAGGAAATAATCCACAACAAAGCGCAAACAAACACATCCCAGACGAGCCCCCACTTGTCACGGGCCGAATAGTAAGCGGTGACAAACAACTAGGGAAGGCAGACTCAGAGGTTCTGTATAAAATAAAGTTTTATTTTAAGAAAGAATATTAAGAGACCTAAAGCAAGCTGCCAAAGGTGCCTGCACCACCCCACGGTGATCACTCAGCCCCAGCATGAGAGATACACTGAACCTTTTAAAAAGAGTATCAGCTCACTGAATACAACACCTGCAAAACAATTAGAGTGGTGGGGCTGTCACAGGGTCAGATTGAGTTTTATGCATGTTTTAAAACTGCATGTTTCTAAATGTTTTAATTGCTTGGTCACATATTTTTGATTGGTTTATGGGTTGCAGTTTTTATTGCTGTGTGTGTGTGTGTTTGTCTCTCAATTACCCGTCAACATGACACTAATCAGCCCCAATCAGTAAACGAGCAACAGCTGTGATGTAAGAAGACAAAAGGTAAAAAGGAGAACAGAGTGGTAGCAGGGAGAGAGCCGGACAAATGGATCGCCTGACAGGAGCCGGGATTGTGGCGACGCTGACACTGCTGCACAGCAAGTGACCCATGCCTGCAAGGAAAATCCAGCCTGGGTTGGTAGTTTGACTACCTCCCAGGAAGATTGTGAGTACGCCTGTTTTTCACCTTGATGCAGCAGAGTTGGCTTCAAGACCAAGAGGGAACGGTTTGAGTTGTCTATTGCTGGGATACTGGTCTTGGTTGTTGCCTTTTCTAGGACAGCTGGAGCTGAGGAGCCACAGCTTGACTATCAGGAGTTGGTAGAGACAAGAAGCTGGGGACACAGAGGTACGGGTGTCTTGGACGATTTCCGGAACGAGTAAAGGCCTAACTCCAACTCCACGGGGGACTTCAAGGACTTGGCAATTTAGTCAGTTTTATGTGTCTTATATTCAAAACTCCTTGTAATAAATTTGTAAACGTGGATTGACTAATTTCTAACTTTGCTCATGCCTGATCAATAAGAATCTACAGGTTTGGTTCTTAGAGTCCTAGGACTCTTGAAACTCTAGGTGGTGTCAGCTCTTTAAATCTTTTATAATATAATAGTATCTACAATAATATCAGGACAATTATTTATTTTCTAAATTTGACTCCCTCGGCCTCGTGACACAGTGACAATGAATAATAACAGTACATTGTAAAATACAAACCACTCATTTTGAACCTCGCTTTGACCATTACATGATCTTCATAAAAGAAAGCTCTGCCATGGTGGGGCAGTTACAGCAGCTTTCCATGTCTTCATGTTTCAACACACCAGAATTAAATGAATGAATCACTTTGCAGATCTTAATAAGCTGTTGGATCAATTTGGTTTGAATCAGAGGCCTGTACTACAAAGCGTGTACTAACTCAGCCCGCGCTTATCTCTGTTCTCTGGATTGTCTCAGCCAAACATTAAGGATCTGGGATAAATTGTACTACGAAGCTGGTTGTCAACTTGCTTACTCCATCCAGACCTTTCCGCTGAAGATAAATCCGTTTTCAGATAAAAGAGGTGGTGCTCGGAGGTTCTGACCAATCGCAATCATGGACAAACCCAGGGTAGCATATTTTACCATGGAGGAGCAGAATATGATTCTCCACAAATATGAGAAATTTACAAATATATGCAATATAAGCCATATTAAAGCAAAAGTAACAGGAAGTAGCAGGAAGGAATGCTGGCAGAAAATAACGACTCTGTTAATGTGGAAGTTCATCAGATTATTATTAATGGGACAATTTAAACTGGCAGAACCCAGATCACTGTATTACAGTACAAACATTACTGGGAATGTTTATCTACGTCATATTTATCAGTTCTTTAAATGATCCACTCCCATGTGAGCGTGTTATATTTTTCAATGCCACCATGAATGCATCGATTGTTGTACCATAACTCAATGTACTGTATTCAAGTTATGTGTGGAAACAATTTCCCACCATTATAAACCTCTGTTTTAGATGCAATCCCAGTGGGGCTTAAAGAACATGGGAGCAAGTAAGGATATAATATAAAATATAAAAACATATTTCAAAGCTGTCAGTGACTGGGTTTTATTACTGTATCTGTTGTGTGGATGTAACGGACAGTAAGCGCTTGACTACAATGTGTTTACCAAAAACACTAACAGCTGCATATGTATCTCATCCCATCTGATGTAAATCTGGATGGCATGAAACTGGGCATCCTAACTACTTGGACATTAATTTAAGAAAATATTAATCATGTTTTTCCAATGTTTTTCCAGTCTTTCTAGTTGTTAGTCGTGTTCTTCTTATTTGGACAAGTCTGGACCAGGGTCCATGATAGTGCCGCCACTCTCTTTAAAAAAAAACAGGATTGGAATGGTCCAATTTGCCTAAAGTCACTTGATGGATGATTTACTACACTTTGAGATGCAAGGAGACAAAACCAAAAGGGAAAGTTGCAGACATTGTAATTTGTCATTGTAGACAGTATGACAAATAATAATTTGTACTTTTATTTTTAAACTAGTCTATTTTTTTATTGCACACAAAAGTATATAAATACTTATAAGACATATCACAATTTTGACGTGTCCATTTTTTGGTTTTTAAAGAGAGTAAATGGAGTCAAATTAAACTGAAAATGAACTCATGGAGAGAAACACAAAATGTTAAAGCTATTTCGCTTAAAATAAATGTTAAAAAAGAAACAAGGACTAAACAAAATAATACTTCACTGTTCTGTAGCCTGAATGTGAGAGCATATTCAAGTGTTTTGGTAAATAATGGGAACAGTACAGTGGAAGTTCCAGCCCTGAAACCTGTTTATGCTCTCAACACATTTTATTGGTTCTCTAAAAATATATGGTTTCGTGGTTCCTTTCAATGGAGCTCCTTTTTTTTTTAAATCAGCCGGGCCTTGGAAAGCCATCAGAATGGTACAATAATACAGGGAATCTTTTGAGAAGATGCAATTTCAGCAGGCCTATTTTAGTTCACATCTTTTAAAGGGACATGTTTTAATTTGTTGGAATGACCTTATAAAATATATGCTATAACATAAAGATTGCTTTGATGAAGCCGAGCTGCTAGATGGGCTGAGCTGATATGGCAAAGATGCATGGAGCTGTAATTGCTGCATAAAGTGACTCTACAAAAAGACTTTATTTTTAATAGAATCTTTTTAGAATACATTTTTATATATATTATAAAATGTTTTTCATAAATTTACTAGGCAGGAGGAAAGTTTTAACTTTTGATATTGAATGAAATAGTTTGTTGCTGTCTAGTGATACTCTTGTGTCTTATTTTTCAAATAGCTAATTTTTAGCATAAATAATTTGATGTAGGTATGCTAAAGATTTATACTTATGCACTTCATCCTTAAAAACATTAATTGGCTCTTTATTTTGTTTGCATGCATTCACTTTTGTTTTTGATTATTTCAACATTAAGCAAATAAACACTGTATGAAAGTAAGTGTCAGTGTATACCCAAGAACAGTGTGTGTTTTTTGTCCTAATATTACACTATGTGGATAATTTCTGAGCCGAACCTCTTTAAATAACCCTTTTCTTGTTTTTAATAAAAGAATTTTTTCCTTCAACAAAAGGTTAGTGTACTTCGTTTCCATGGATATTGGCAAAATATCTACAGCAGATTGCAAGGGTTGCTCAGAGACATTTTCCAAATTTTCCGGATTCTCTTCATATTGGTGGTTTTGAAAGTGAGGCCTATCACGTCATATTTAGGAATAAGATAATTATTTTATGGCCAGGCCTTTCTTTGGTCACTGAGTCCAAAAGTAGCCTTGTTCTCTGGTTACAAGCTCAACAGGGAGTCTTCTCAGGTCACAGAACAGATCATTCAATTAAACGTAATTTTGTACTTTGTGTTTTTCTCTGGTTTGCCACACAGATCACAGCCTTCCATGAGCTGGGATTTTGGATTTTTGAAAGCTCAAAGAAACATTAAAAGGAGCTTTAACAGACAGAATTGTATAAAGATGTGCCTTTACACACTGTAAAAAATGTGTTCTGTTTTCAGATAAATGCATACAAATTTTAAACTTCAGGTGGATGTTAAGAGTTTTGGATGCAATGGAGGAACATGAGTCAGTTCATTTTCTCTCTTTGGGTTTAGGGTTAGAGTTGGGGTTAGGGTTTTCTGTATTAACAGATGAATCTTCTCTCCACAGTCATTATCTGCTTGATTACATACTTGCTTAGAAGTAAAGTTGTTAAATTTTGCAAAAAAATGAATAACAAATTATCAAAAATAAAACGTTTATTTCATAAAAACATATAAAGAGAAATAAAATGTACCCTTCTTCAACATCTGACCATTGGAGAAACACTTTAAGATATGTTTTAGAAAATGTTATCACATAGGATAACTTTTTGCTTAATTGCACAAGCAGGATTAAATTGAGAGCTTAACATTCTTACCTCCTTAAGTTCTGATCAGAAGGAACAGTTAAATATTTATTTTATACCTTTTGTTCTTTAAAGATTATAAGAGGGCAGAGATCTAAGATGTTAAGTTGCCACTTACATTCAAATGAATAAGTTTTTATAAAAAAAAATCTGCATTTAGGAGAAGACTTATGCTCACAAGTAGTTTAATTTAAAATCTAATCAAATGTATCATAAGTAAGTACATTTTTATTTATATAGCACCTCTCAAGATAAAAATCACAAAGTGCTCAATAATAAACGTAAAACATGGAATATAAAACAAGTAAAACTAAATAAAAACCCATAAAACTAAATAAAAGCAAGTTTAAAAAAATTCTTTTAGCTGCTTTTTAAAACAAACCACTGAGTCTTTCAAAGGGATGGAGCCACTATCGCAAAGGGCCTGTCACCTTAGGTTTTCAGCCTTGTTCGTTTCACTTCTAGAAGATCTTAATCACGCAATCTTAGTGACCGGCTCAGGGTGTAGGGCTGCTGCAGCTCTATGATGTTTGACGGTGCTTTATGATGGAGGGCCTGATATGTTAAAACCAGGATTTTAAACTATATTCTGGAAAAAAACAGGAAGCCAGTGCAGCTGTGACAGTATAGGACTGATCGAAGTGAATTTATGGGTTTTTGTAATCAGCCTTGCAGCAGCGTTCTGGACAACTTGGAGACGGTCAAGAGATTTCTTTTTTAAGCAGGTGAAAATGAAGTTGCAATAATTGAGTCTGGAAGAGATGAAAGCATGAAAGTCTCTAGTTCCTAGTCCCTAGTTAAAGCACACACGCTTTAACGTTTGAATCACATTTTGATACTTCATCTTAAGTGTTTGCCAAGCCAATTGATAATCTTGATGAGCGTGCATTGGACGTGCAGCCTGTTTTGCTAAAACTAACACATTCACTCTCTGCAATTTTCTTCCACATTGCCTGTCTCTCCTTTACTTTTTTCCTGAACATCTTTATAATCACTGCGATGGAGTATTACGGCCACACTGTCAAAAAATGTGGAGGATTAATTTTTTTTTCCCTTCCTCCCTTTGAGAATAAACCTGAAATGTCAAGAATAAAGTCGAAATATAGTTTCAAGAATAAGGTTGAAATCACGAGAATAAAGTCAAAGTAGCTACAGTTTTGAGAATAAAGTAAAAAAAAAAAAAGTTTACATTAACTTGAAGTCTTTCAGATTATAAGAACCAGCTTTACTCTACAAAACAAACTTGTTACAGAATGTCCGACCTTAATTGACTGCAAAATAAATCCGAAGAGGATCCCCAACCTTTGACGTCTCCAGTTTGCCTATGGTGGATGAGCTAGTGACCTTGTACTGGAGAGTGGGCTTCAACAACAAGGAAATCCTTTCCCTTTTAGCACATAAACACAGCATTATAATAAATAAGTAGGCCTATTCGTACTTTGACGAGACTGTATTTCGACTTTATTCTTAACATTTCAAGTTTATTCTTATAGAGAAGAAAGAAGAAAGATAAATCATCATCCACAAATATTTTATTCAGCGTTAACCTAATACTCCATCGTCTAATCACCGTACGTCTACATTAGAACTTGTAATTACAGGAAGGAAAGAACGGAGGCCTCTTTTTTCAAGCGGTTGTCATGGTGACTCGTTGTTTCTGGGTTCCATTAATGATGGCTTTTTAAAGTCTTGTCGCTCATGTTTAACTCGGGGTGAACTAACTTGGTGTTAATAAAACCAACTCAGAACAGCTGTTGTGAAACGGAAAAGTTTGAGTTTCTCAACGCAGGGTTTGTCAAATCAGAGTTATCTCTCAAACTCAGGGTTTGTTGAACTCCCTTTGTTAAACGGACCCCTGCTCTTGACAGAATCCAAACATTGCCATGCCCTGCTCCAGACTATCAGCCCAATCAGACTTGTTATCCCCTATCATCTGCACCTGTTCCTGATTCCCTCACAGCCTTATATCCCTCAGCTCACAGTCATTCCTTTGTTGGACATTGTAAGTAAACACCTATGCTTGTTCCTGCCACTCCTGCCTTCCCTGTTGTTCTGGATACCCCACAGCCTGCCTTCCTGCTCCTTGTCCCTGCAACCTCCTCCACCTTCCCTACAGGCTTTGTTCATCCCGTCTTACCTCCCAATAAATCCTTTTAACTTTCCTTTGGCTCCGGCGCTCCTCCATTGTTACAGAATGTCCAACCATAACTGACTGCAAAATAAATCCGAAATGATCCCCAACCTTTGACGTCTCCAGTTTGCCTGTCTTCCACATCTCCAGCCCGTCAGTGTACCTCGGGTCCAACTCCACAGTCTTTCGCACAAAAGATGGATGACCCCTATACATTGTTTCAATATATACACATAAGTACCAAGACTTATATTGACTTATATGACTACCCGCTTTTTATAAAGCTGACAGCAGCGGAACAAGTCATCGAGATGATCAGAGTGTCGCAGCAGCAGCTCTCCACGCCAGTGTCACAGCAGCAACCAGGCCCGACGCCAGCGCCCAGGTCTTGTCCTGTGCCCTAGGTGGTCCCACAGGTGGACGCACCTCTAGATCCTGTGTTCCAGGAGGTCCCACAGGTTCACTAATATAACATACTTCACACTACTGCATTGTGACAGTGAGGGGATTAGGACCCTGCAGATAATGAGCGCTACACTAGCCAGACTGCAGAAGGCATATAAGTGTGCTGTGTGATGACTCACTTCCTCTCCACTCTGGTTTGAAGTCACAGCAGCACGCGAAGGCCAGCATACATGAGATTGGTCAGGCTGCTACACCCCCAGTCACCCATGCAGTTTATGGAAGTGGCTCAATTAAATTAAATGACTGGTTCGGTGGTCTTTTTTTTTAAACTTGTCACTGTTTTTTATCCCTCTGTTTTAATTGCTTGATTGGTCCAATTATTAACTGAACAGATTCTGTGTGTGTGTGTGTGTGTGTGTGTGTTTAGTGTGGGAATCCTTGTGTTTATTTAAGAAGTCTTCTTACGATAGTACTGGTTTTAATCTGCTACTTAGTGGATTTTTATCTATTGCCTTTTTCTGTTAAATGCCTTGTGTGGAATTTGAATAAATTTAAAGAAACTTAATTCCAGCCTCCTCCAGTTTATTGTGGAAACCTGTTTTAATGGTAGCGTAGTGGAAGTTCTTTTAAAGACTACCTCCTTACGTAGAATTACTATAGTATAAACAAAAAGAGCACTATGTTTAGCAAGTAGTGAATAAACTCAGTGTGGAGTGATCAGCTGACCACTTGAAGTCCCAGTCATATCAGATTAGATAATAAAGTGTTCTTAATGTAGTCAATCTTTTACAACAAATTGTTTATTGTTTTTTCATTGTAGCTTGTAATTTTCTGATAGATAAAATATCAATATTGATGCTCATCCTTCTCTCTAGGGTGTGTAATTTTGCATCAGAGTAATCAATTAAGGGCAGAGTCTGGTCATGTCACTGGAGCTGGTTCATGGAGGAATTGGAGATAAAACGTAAATATGATGAACAAAAGGGAACTGTGGGCCCAAAAAGGGGTTTTTACCCCTTATTAATTAAAAGGATGTCCTTAGGTTTAAATAGATGGATATCTGGAGTGTGCAATATGTGGCAGTTATTCATCTAAGATTAAATTAACCTTATTTTAGGATGCGGTCAGGAAAAGATGCTTTTTTTTTCTTTTATTAAGTCCTGAATGATTAATTGAAAGATGGCGTGATACCTTTATTGTGTGTGATTTAAACTTTATGCAACACTTTTTCTATAACCTCCAACCCTGAACATTTTAACACATGTAAAGACAGAAGACCAAACCACCAACTGTCTTCTGGAGAGACATCATCACGTGGTTCACCGGGGAGAGTGATCATACAGTGGTTGTCACAAGTAGTCCATAGCTATTATTATTTTACAGAAATAGTGTGTAACGGAAGCTGAGATTGGTTGTTTTTTCTCTGTTGTCATTAGACTAAATGCTCTAATCACATTATAAATGGATTCAGCATAGTATGTGGAACAGCATGACTGGAACTGACAGCGTCAGAGGGAGATGTTTCATCTGATCAATGGATGTTCTGTTTTTGTGCATGTAAGCATGCCCAATGGGTACTTACAGTACTAAATACCAATTATTTCTTCTCAAGTGGTAACCCAATGTTTCAGTTCATTTCTAGGTTCAAATAATGTCAACAGAATCCTTCTGCATCTATATTTAGACCAGAACAAGCAAACGGATTTAATTACCAAACCAGTACAAAAGTTCTTGTTTTCTTGGTTTTCATTTTCAGTCACTTTTTTTCTTGGAGCTCCTTGAAAATCTTGTTATCTTGTCAGTTTAACAGGGCTGTTATTGAACTAACTGTGTCATCAGGATGCTTTGATTAGTTTTTAAAAGTATCATGAATTTACACCAAATGCATGTGGACTCTGTAAATGCAGCTTATCACTGTTTCTGTGGGTTAGTGTGTGGATAGAATGGCTTGTACATCAGGATGCGCAAGCAATAATTAATTAAAAGGCAAAATAAGTCATGACAGCTACCACTGTGTCCCACAATGATTTAACTACAGCTAATTTACACTTGGTGTGACTTGTTTTGTGTAAAATCCAAGCTGTCGAGGTTGCAGTTCAGGTGTCAACCTGCAATGATGGAACATTAATCCACTCAAGTCTCAGCGCCCAGGATGCCAACATGTAAACAATACCTGTTGTATTGTTGCCTCTTACTTATCTATATGCAGTTATTTATATGCAGTTATACACATAATACACTTCTTCAAAGCTTAGAAACTCATTTGTTACTTCAATTTACTATAAAAGGGAATCTTCAGCAAACTGGACACTCTTTATTTAGACCGTCCATGAAATCTTAACTATCACATGTGCTTGTTCAGCATCCAGATGCGCCCCCCACTCCTGCTTAGGGTCAACATTCAGCTGATTATCCTTGCTCTACCGCATACAATTCAATCAATAAGGACCAATTTGTCTGTTTGTATAGGTCACTTTACTGACAGTCAGCTCAACCTATTTTACCAGCATATTCTGTAGTATAGCGTCGCCTGCACAATCTGCCATTTATTTTTGTTTGTATTAATCAGAACTATGTTTTGGGTACTTTTGAAAAAGATGAATAACACTAAATATAATTTCAGTGTATAAATTTTACATTTTGGCTTTTGCAGTAACTTTCCATTTTCTATATCTGCTTTATCCTATTTTGAATCACTTACATTTATTTTTACAGTCAATACAGAATCATTAATTAACCTGACTTAGCGTTTTAATTATTTATTTGGAAAGTGGAAGGAAGTAATTCGTGCACAGGAGGAATAGGAACCTTGTTGCTGTGGTGGAGCTAAACACAGAGCCGTCTGTCAGAAGTCACAGTTGTCTATGCTGCTTTAACCAGGATGTTTGATCCTGGTTAAAAGAGAATCTAAAGCTCACAGGGAAATTTGACAAGATGAAAATGCAGAAATTGATCAAACTCTTTACTCACTCTAGATAAAATTGTAAATTTATCTGGGCAACTTCAACTTTATCGTTGCCACAGAAAGGCATAAAATGCTCTGTTCTGTGGACTGGCATCATTTTTGCTGTTTATATTAGTTGAATCACAGAACTCTACATTTTAAAGGGTCAGACTTCCTGTTTAATCTTTTAAACACACCTCCTCAGCAGATGTCTGTCTTCTCTATCTCTATCTTGTCTCACTGTGCATGCAGATGACAGAACCGATGGAGTAATAATCATTTGGATGACAAAAGTTACAGAATAAACTGGTAACTGGTAACAATAACATAACTTAACATTTTTGTATGTGACTACTATTTACTTCAAATCATTAAAGAAGAAAAAAATGTCACAACACACACACACACACACACACACACACACACACACACACACACACACACACACACACACACACACACACACA
>JBAMHX010030155.1:0-11195 GCA_037177515.1 Pseudomugil tenellus
TGCTAAAGCAGATAAAACGCAAGATTTAGAGGAGACGAGCTGACTGATACGTAAAAAACGCCACGCATGTGCATCTCCATCACAAGATATGGCTTGTGATGAACAGTGGCTAATTTGGCATCTGTTTTGCATCCCATCTCTCCTCTGAGGTCTCTCCCCCTATTAAAAGTTAATCCAATGTTGATTGTTGTCTTATCTCTTGCTCTGCCACTTTCCTGTGTTTTTCTCGTTTTTTCTAAAACTGTAGTCTTGTGCTTGTTTTTTGAAGCAGCCACGGTGCTTTTTCATAATAGCTAGTGTGGGGATATGCATTTGTTACTGTTTCGCATGATGCCTAAAGCAAAGCACAGTTGTCACATGATGCTCATTGTTGGATGTTGGGAAGTGTAATTTTTTATTATGTCTCAGGTTGCTATAAAGCATCCTGAGACACATCATGAATGCACACAGTGCATGCTAGAGTGCCTCCAAACAGGTCATGAGCCCAGCTGTAATGCGAGGCTTATATGATGGTAATTATTAATGTGTTGGTTTAAAAACGAGACGAGATGATGATCATTCTACAGCATTTTAGTTGCTGTATCATACTTGTCACAGCCTATTAAGAAAAAATAAGGTGGAGGACCAAACTAAAGGATTACAAAGAGATGGGGGGGGGGGGTGAATTTAAATGAGTGTGTTCTAATTCTTCAAACAAAATAAAATGACAATATGAAACCAGATTTTTTCCTGTTCCCTTGTTACGCCTGATATTTAGATGCTGATTATCGCACCTGCTACTCATTTGTCATTAGGCCCTCAGTATGTAGCCTATTTTACCTAGTTTATTTTATTCCTAGCCAATTTATTGTTTACCACCAGGCATCTGTCTCAATCACTGTTTTCACCACTTTTTTTTTGTTGTTTTGTTCATTTCCAATTTAGTTTTAATACATTCCACCCGAACAACATTTTCTGCTTCCTTTAAGCACTTTTTTTACTTTTCAGTCACGTGGATTTTGTGCATATGTGAAGCCGACATTCACATTTCAATCAAATCTAATTCAATAAACAGAACAAAATAAAATAAATTGACTTCATTGTCATTAAAATTAAGGCACACAACCAGTAATTCATGCAAGAGACAAAAATGAATAAGCATAAAAAAAACCATACCAAAGACATTAAACAACATGAAAGATAGTTCCTCTAAATCAAATTAAGGGGGTATTTAGTGCAGGTCTTATTATTCCCAGTATTTGTTGGCAGTTCCTATGGCCCAGAGGTTAGAACAGTTTGTATCTTTGGGAGTTTTCACAATGGTACTGTTGGGTCAGAGGGACTTATACCTTTAGTGGGATTCAAAAGGAAAAAAAGACTAAAGACATAAATTTTGACACACACATCGTATTGCTTTAAAACGTCCCTTCATAGGTTTCTGACAAGGTCCCTACACAGGGACCCCCGGGACCCAATGCAAATATCGCGCAAGCGGTTGGTTTATAGGTTGTACTGGATGGTAACTGGTGGCTAGGAATAAACAGTGGCTCCTGAATTTGCAAGTTGATGGCATGGACAACTGAAGCTGGTAGCAAAACAAAGGCCAGAGAATATGAAACAAAATTTTAAAAAAGGAAAATCATATAACGTTCTGGAGCTCATGATCATATTCTGTTCATCTGTTATTCTGTTGTGACAGCGGGGGGTGTCATTTATGTTCATGTGTGGCAAGTTGGCAGCGTGCTGACAGAGTCTGTATGCTTGTCAGAAGTAGGGAAGAAGAGTTCAGAGTATAGTTCTGGTTGTGAATGGCATGGTTGCAGCTGACTAATCCTTCTTTTTTCAATAAAGTGATATATTTAGTCAACTATTGTCCACATTGCTATCTAGTCCTGTGGACAATACAATATGCATTCTCTCAAGCTCTTGTTTAAATGTAATGTGACACTGACACACATTGCAATAAATTTGCAGTAGAAATTTAGACAGCTCATAGTTAGTTTAGCCTCAGTTTACAAAAACATGATTTAAGACAGAGATTGATTGTAGGGGGGGAGAGGAAGCTGTTCATATAAACATATTTAGTCTATGGGTTTGGATGTAAATTTAGCAGGAGCAGGATTGGAAAAAAGCGAAGGGCTCTGTTTCCTAGCTCAGAATTCATTGCTCCTGACTCATGTTGATGGCAGACTAATAATGCACTCTAACTGCTGTTGTCCTGAAGCATCTCAAGGCATTTAAAAAGTTTTTTTTTCTTTTTTGCCAGGAGAGACAGCTGTGTTAGCTTAATGGCACTGCATTACACACAAGCAACGTGATATATACACACTGGCCAATTTGAACTTAGAGCATGACTGATTCAGCAAATACAAGAAGACATTATTGACAGTGCAACACATAAGAAAAGAGTCAGCAACAGAATGACTTTCATTGGCTGGAAAGCAACCTGAGAAGAGAAAAGTTTCAAGATATGTGCAGAAGTAGTCTTTAATGGTGAGTACCAAGTGTAAAAATCTGGAAGGTTGGGTAGTGAAGTTTTAACACTACAGTAACTAGTGCCGTATGGGTCTGCTGTACTTCAGGCAAACAAATTTGCTGAATCACTTCTCCCAAAAGCAAACGTGTCCTCTAGTAAAAGACATGTCCCTCTAAACCATAAATAGCTCACAGAGTTCTGTTGGAATAGAACATAATCCAAAGGTGATTAAACCACTCTCCAAACTCCCCAGATCCCAATCCAATTGAGCATTGACATGCTGCACCAGACAAAAGCCTATTTCACCTGTCTTGAAACCCACAAGAGCCAAAGGACCCACTGCTACTCGTTTAGTGCCAGATTTTCCTGGACATGAGCAATCCAACTATGTCTCCCTACAATTTGACACAAATGAGTTTTAGTATTGCAACTATTTAGTGCAGTTATGAACATGCTGCATTCAATCACTAAAGTGACAACATAAGACACAAGAAATTATTTGTTGGTTTATTAAGATTATAATTAATCATCAGTGTGGAAAAGACACATATTACAAAGACAGGTCTGAATGATAAAGCAGAAAAATTAAACACTGAAAATCAATGTAAGCCAATTATGATTATGCACCTTGCTAAAAAATAAAAGTGGTCAGTTTGTTGTCAAACTTCTGGAATAATGCAAATTTCTTATTTAAATTTAGCGAACATTTTATTTCATGTTTTGTTGAAATATAGTTTACAAACATTAGAAAAATTACACAAACTTCACTAAAAAAATCCAGCGATGATTTCTACAGGTACTTTTGGGTTACAGGAACATAGTTGTGACTTCTGAAATAATTCCCTTTTTCTGCACAGTTTATCGTTACTATGTAGGAGTAATTCTTCGTGATCAGTAGATGCACATTCACACTAAGCAGGCTCATGGTGACAAAAAAAGCAATAATTTAGTGTTAGTATGTGAAAAAATTGAATAAAATCTGACGATCTGATGGATGTGTTCCTTTGGTTTCCTAAATGTTGTGTGAATGCAATCAAAGAAAAAGCACATGACAGTTAGTTACCCTTCAGAGTTTCCCACTCCCAATAACCTCATTGGATTGTTTTTCTTGAGATATAAATTGAGTTTGGCATTTTACTCAAGTACTGCATTACTCTTCCATGAAACCAATATGTACATGAAGGGAAAGTGGGTCACAGTAGTAGTCTGTCCAAACTCCAATATGAGCAGTATAGAGTAATGGCTTTTTTCATCGTATAATTTTTGTACAGATCACTCGTGCTGTACTTCCACACATCCTGCTCCCTTCCTCTTGCCATCAGAAGACATTATGAACTGAAAACCTGACTTTTGGTTCCTGCAACTGAAATAGTTTAGCAAACATATTGCACAGGTAGGTGGTTTCATCCCTTTTTGAAGTTGTTTCAAGGGATTCTGTCATTTATGGAGGAATAAATTTGGGCAGAAGGAAATCATAGTGCAAGCTGATCTCAAAGCAATGTCATGATAACCTCATTAAACGTAGGAGTTTAAAATACTCTTGAAAACGTGTGACAAAAATTCATTTTCAAGTAATTAAAAATACTGTAGAAATAATACATTTTTAAAATAGGTTTTCCCGTTTAAACATTATTTGCATTTCTTGGATTAAAAAGGGAAAGCTGAACAAAGACTAAACTCTTCAAAATAAGGGGTTTCCAATGTCAGTCTCCATTCCTTTCTGAATGAGAACATAACACCAAAGTTCAGGTCATTCACATATCAATAAAGACCAATACAGTTTTGTTTATAGGGGGAAAATATAGTTTGTCATGATTCTCTGGTCAAGATGATTCATTTGTGAAAAATTGTTTGAATCTTTCTTTTTTTTTTGCATTATTGATAAAACATTTTTTCTTCTCCAAACAGTAACTCTTCAATGTCGAGAGATTTGGTAAAACACCCTTCTTCCATGCACCATGGTCATAAACGAGCCTTGATTGTACTGCTCGTTTAAGATTTCTGAAATTTACAAATTGAGATTCTTACTCACCTGTTTAACTCTGAGAACACTGAGATACTTATTGCTCCAGACAATATTGTTGGCAATCCCCAACATAAAACAGCACCGGGGTGACCTGAGCCCCCCGGCAAAAACCAAGCTAAGGAATCTAGGGGTAACGTTTGATGATGAGATGTCATTAGAGCACCATTCAAGTTAGTTTATTAAAAATTGCTTTTTGTTGTGAAGCTCAGGTCCATGGTTTCTAAAAAGGAACCTGAGATGATAATTCATGCCTTTGTGCCCTCACATTTGAACTTCAGTAAAAGCCTCTTCACCTGCCTAACAAGAAAACCTTAGCTCGTCTTCACACAGTCCAGAACTCAGCTGCAAGGCCTTTCAACAGCACCTCCACGAGAGCCATTGATCCTTTAAAGCTGTTGCTCCTTGTCTCTGGAACAAACTTAAGCAGGACCTGCGTGTCCTGGATTCAGTGGTTTTTGTTTAGGTGAGCATTTTAGTCCCAAGCAGACTCAGGGCTGTCACTGTTTTTTTTATTTGCATATGTTTTTATTGTTAATTGTTTCAATGTTGAAAAGCATTTTGTGGATCTGTGTCTGCAAAAATGCTAAAAGTTACTTACTGTATAAAAAAATAAAAATAAAAATTGCTTATTAATGAGTATTCTAAGAAATTAAGTGAAACTGGAACTTCATTGCCTCTCTTAAGAGGATATTGCATGGGTATCTTTTTTGTTATCCTTAATTAGTTTATCATGTCGTTTTTTTGGACTAACTTGTTCTGAGGTTTCAGTTGTAAAAGAGGTTCTTGATTTCATTCGCAATGATATAAAGGTAAAATAAATGAAAACTAGAAAAACACTCGGAGACCACAGACCTTCCTCATTCAGCTTATTTCCCCCAACATTGTGATTTTCACCTTTACATTTTAGTCCTACATTAATTTATGTTGCTACACTATAAATTCCTAGATACATAGATAATGAATCTATGGTGTTTTGGTTATATTGTGGTGTTTGTCATATGTTAACCTTAATTTTTTCTACTGCAATGATTCCTTATTTTATCCTGTTCTGGATTATAGAATCCACAATTTAGCTGGGATCCAGATCTAATTTGAATATTTTGTAAAACCTGATGGGAACTGTATGTTTTTGCCACTCTGACCATTTATTGTGGTGTTCTAATTATATATACTGAAAATGATTCCATCTCACAATGATAAAGAATCCTTAAAAATCTAAAACTGCGTGGTGTCCTATCTTCATCAGTACTGGATGCAAACTCATTTCCCTATAGAGGACAATGAAGATAATTTGGTACTTTATAGCACTACTGTGTCCACATGTATGTGTGAAATGGAGAGAGAAAAAGAGAGTGCAGGGTTGGCTGGCTATGTGATTGCCCATCCAATCCTTTTCCAGTGTCAAGTTTAGAGATGTTGTGATAAACTGCACTCCACACGGCTTGTCATCCTGTGCAAAGTGTGACAGCACAGCACGGTTTGTTTTGTTTTTTTGTGAGAATGTTTTAGGCTTTTGAAGAGAGATTTAAAGTAGGATTTTGGCTTAAAAAATCTTTAGAGTACAGTTGTTCAGTTTATATGTTGTTTCCACATGTGGACTTATTTTGTAAAATCTATGAATGGAGAATAAATAAATGGGTAAAGTAATATAATTCTATTTTCCCCTTTTAAATCTATTTTCATAAATGAGTGGTTTTTATCTGAAGTAGCTGGTATTAAACAACTGGTATTAATCAACCTGAGGTTTATTTTATTATTTCTAATTTATTTACTTTTTACTAAACCTATGCCCTTTATTTTAAGCCGCATCTTTACTTATAAATCGAGGAATTGTATCATCACCTATAGTAGAAATGATAAAATGTCAGTAAACGTAACTGATTAAAGGTCTCAGGTGGTTTCTACATCTTCTACTTTCTTTGTGTCTTTCTAACTGTATGCAATATTTGTGTGTGTGTGTCAGTCACTGCTCTCTAGGGTTATAACTTGTGTGCAAGTCTGCGACAGCACTGTCACTTTGCTCTGGTTTGCAGAGCTTTGGGTGCTGAGGGCCACATTATAGTCAGTCAGACTCACTTTAATTGCATTATGCAACAAATAGCATGAGCAGTTCAGAGATAATTACAAGTCATTCTGTCAGAAGAAGCACAAAGACTACAGTATTTCAAAAGAATGTATTTAAACAATTATATAGCTGAATCACGATACTTGCAATGTGCAAACTTAAAACTTGAAAGTAAAAACAATGACAATGTTTACATATTTAGTGAAAAGCATAAAAATTCAGTTTATCAGTCTTTTATGAAGTTTTAGATTCCACCAAATTCCAGTGCAAAAAGTTAGCTCTACTCAGGGAATGTGGATTAAGCGTTGAAAGGGTTGGTGCACTCTAAAATGTGTTTTTTCGACCTATAAACAACACAGTCTTACTTTGTGATGAAACCTGCCTATAAGCTACTGTTGTTAAAAATAGTATTTTATAAAAATAAAATTTCTCTACTATAGGATTTATCCAGTTTTTGCTTACTACGTCACAAGAAAAACAAAACTAACAGCCTCAAAATAAGGCAGATCCTGACTGTCCATGCATGTGTATGTTTATAAGCTTCTTTTATGATATTATTTACTTGCAGACATTTCGAGTTTAAAGGGCTTTTATTAAAATGTAGCTGGTGTGGGACGGATTTTGAGGGACCAATGTTGGTTAAATGGTAAATGGCATTCACTTATATAGTGCTTTACTGTCATCTCTCGATGACCAAAGTGCCACCAGGAGTAACTGGGGCTTCAGTGTCTTGCTCAAGGACACATCGACATGTAGACTTCAGATGAAGCTGAAACCAAACCCATGACCCACAGATCAGAAGTCGGCCAGACTAAACCTGCACCTCAGCTGCCTTTAGTGACACATTAGTAACTTGTTACTGAAACATCTTTATTTTATTAGTAGCTTGTACCAAAATGCATCACACTTTAAATAAATTAACTTATTGTAACACCTTCTTTTTTGTGGTGTCAGTCAGTGTTATGAATCCTTAGATGGTTGTGGGTAACAACAGACACAGAGGGAACAACTCTGTAGGATAAATCCTTTTTATTCTATTCTCTCTTCTCTTTCCAACACAAGTCACAACACAGAACCCCACGTCCATTATGTCACATCCTCTCATATCCTTACGCCCAGAAAATATAGTTCCCAACAAAATGAATGACAACACAATAAATCCATTCTTTGGACTTTGTTTCTTCTTCCTTTGTAAATTGTCATTATTCTCTCACAGCTGAAGGGAATAACCTCTGGATGCAAAAGGCGAAACATGAATACAACAGTCCCTTTTTTAAGAACTAATGTCCAAAATCCCAGTTTCCTTTTTTACTGCTGGTGTCCATACCAGCACACCCCTTCCCCACACATGCAAGCACAGCTTCACATAACAGGAAAAAGTTACAAAGTCCACAAATAACTAAGAACACAAAGTATGTATGGAATAAAGAGTTGGAGAACGAAGGCTCATGCAGATCTCCTCAAAAGTTGATTTTACTTTTTAAAATATATTTATTAATCTTTTAAATCAAATTGCCTGAATTAAATGAATTAATGTAGAAAAATTAATTTGTCTTTGTGTTTTTATTACCAATCACATCACCAATAAAGTTATAAGAATATTAAAGGGAACACTGAGTTACTTTTTAGTGTAAGTAAAAAAGGAGTAACTGAGTTCCTTTTTAAATGAAGTAACAATTAACTGTAGCAGTTTTTTTTCTGTAACAATTGCAACTGTGTTCAGGTCTACCTTTGTCTTTAATCACAGCAGTGTGTAGCTGATGGGAAAGTTTTCCACCTCAAAAGGCAGTTCTGAGGCATGAATCTATATCTCTGCATTTAATGTCTGCTAAGCTGCTGACTGTCATTCAATAGTTTTTTCCTGTGTATTCCCTACGTTCGCTCTGCAACCCCTGATCACACCTCTGGTCCCCAATCACCCCACACTTCACACATTTGGCAGTGGGTGGATTTATGCAAAAAATAGGACATATAGATACATATAGATTATTTTCAGTGATGTAAAGACAACTAGGGATGAATAAAAAGTGATCAGAGCAGGGAAGTATGGAAGTTGAGAGCAGCCATTCTTGGTAATTCAACCATGATTGTCTTGTTTTTATTAGTCCACGCTCACATAAAAGGGGTGGTGTTTGCAAAAATCTGACCAATCCCAGACATGGAGAGCATCTTCAGATCAACTACTTTATTATGGAGAAACAGATAAATATTCTGTAGAAATATGAAGAATTTAAACATTTCATCCAGGCCAAAACCAATGCAGCTGTCATAGCAACAGCCAGGAAGAAAGGCTATGTCATAATAGAAGAGTTTGTTAATTCATATATTTGTCACATGATACAATATGAATTATTCTGACTCTATAAACAGACAGTATTCTGATCACTCTGGTACAGCGGTTTCGGGCAGAGTCTCTTCCTTTCCCTTTTCTTTTGAACAGATAGTATTCCACAAGTTAGCATGGCTTTGGGGTTAAAAAGAAACATTTATCTTACATGTCACATAGATGCTGAATGCAAACTGTAACAAACGCAGGTTTTAGAAGTAGTCAAGCACCAAACATACAGAAGCATTTGTGTTTGTGGAGCTGCAGTATTTCTCTTTTAAACAACTAATTGGTGAATACAGCAACTGAAGATGGTCTATCTCAGGCTGACATTGTTTCATAGTTGACTCATAACTTCAGCATACAAAGAGTGCTACAGTCAGACAGAAAAAAAAAACATATCACAAAGGATCCCATTCAAGCCTCTTTTATGATTAGGCAAAAGTAGACCCCGAAACAGATTTGTTGTAAGACAGAGGTTTGAAATGAGTGGTGGTAGGTGGAGACAAATAACCAAAGTGGTGCCAGAGGCTGAAGAAGGATGGTGAACGTTTAGAAAACCAGGGGAATAGAAGAGAATGGAGAAAGAGCTGGTTGGACCTTTTGCAGTAGTTTATGACATTGTTGTATGCTTGACTGGGTATGTAATGCAGAGAGGAAGTAGATCAAGGTAAACCTGCAAGAAGAAAACACAGTTTGTCCAAAGGTTAATCAATATTTGCAGCAAGTAATTAAAAGGTAGTGGTCTAAGAACATCCACTTTTGCTGTTTGAAAGAGGACAGAAACATGATGCAGACATGATGGTGAAACTGCTAAAAAACTGATGTAATTGGTGTATTTTTACCAAAAAACAAAAAATCAGCAAAAAAATGAAGCATGTGATTCATCTCCCCATTTTTCCCCATTTCCTCTTTTATACTGTAGTTAATTACTTACACCAAGGAGGTTATGTTGTCACTTGCGTTTATCTGTCTATCTGTTTGGATATCTCGCAATGTCAAAGAATTCTTCAAAAAATTCCTGGATCCAGACGGTGATACGGATCACCTTCAAAATTTAATCACTTCTTCATCTACCCATTCTGGATATATCCTGAAAATTTCATGATAATACGTCCATAACTTTTTTAGTTATGTTGTACAAAAACAAACAAACAGACGGACAGACAGATAAACGCCGGCGATAACATAACCTCCTTGGAATTGGTTTCCTCTCACAATACGAAGGGGAACTGTGAGCTTTGCAGAAGTTTGGGCTCTCCGAATGCTTTTCTATTTGGAAGATGTGTGGGGTATGCTTAATTTTATGTACAGCTAATGCATATTCTTATTTCTGTATTGTTACTATTTTACATGTGCAAACAAGTTTGTCGTTAAAGTTTACAAAAAATATAAAGGTGTGTGGACTTTTTCACATAACTGAAGTTGTTGGCGAGCTGTATAGCTGCACTCAGTAGCATTAAGTACAATCCAAATAATAGATCTGAGTGAACAAACAAAACAAAAGACACAAGTAGAGGATCAAGGACTGAGTGGTGCAATTATAAACTAAAGCAAATTATAAATGACAATATCTATTATTATAAATGTAAATAAAAACAATCAGAATTAAAAAACAGGCCGAATAAAACTATTACACAAGAAAACCAATGAATACTTGTACAAGTCCACTGCTGCTCAAACAGAGGTTCATGTACCCCTTACAGGAGGTTGAGACACTTGTGGGAAACTGGAACACAGTTTTGTTCATTTAATCTTTAATAATCAGTTTATAAACATTTCAATAGAATATCATTGTATTCTTACAAACTATTATATTTAGTACACAGTTCACTTCTCTCTGACTAACCCAGGTCACATATGTAACAGGATTTTTCCCACATCCTGATATCAAAGAAATTGCTTATCAATCACTTTTTAGTAAGAAAACTTTAAAAAAATTATTATACTAATTTAGATGACCGTCATTCCTGTCAAGTACGAGGACACTGGTTTCTTTAGATTGAGAAGAATATAAATTTAATAATGGAGAATAAAAGAAGTTGAACATACATTAAACATTAAAACATGAAGAGACAAAACATTAAGACATACAGACATGGTATGAGGTCATAACCCGGGGAGAATCTCTCCAGAGATCTGTTGTCACACAGAAGTCTGGAACTATTCTCCCCTAGACAGATAGGGGCAGCTTTGGTCACGTGCGTCTGTTCTTCGGCTACGACAACAAGACCAAGGTCTCAGCTTAAACATTTCCCTGATGGAAGGATGCCGGCCTTGCAGATGGTTTACTAAAGGTCAGAATGACATCAGTTTAGAAGCC